>JBBPRK010001851.1:0-10267 GCA_038093075.1 Boletus patriciae | reverse complement strand
TTGTGAATAAAAGTGACCGCAATGCGTCACTGATAAGATGTGACCATCACATAAGTGACGGTGTCACTTATGTCTTAGGCATGAGTGACACCGTCACTTATGATGAGTGATTTTACTTCCTTCAGTGTCGAGGTCGACCGTACGCGAACGTCAGTTCTGTTCAACGTGCCTTTGACCCGCTTATTTCACGCTACACGATAATCGACAAATGTCCAGACAGGGCTCTGCAACAGGCCCTGGCTACCATTTCTCTTATCCACATCCTCTTCTTTGAACGTCAACTTCTAAGAGCCGACCCTGCGCATGAAAAGCAAATTTGGGTCCTACCAAGGCACAGGGACTGGGCCACTGGTGTACCAGTCGTCCAAATGATGCTAGACATGATTAACGACATCGCTTCGGACACGGACATTGAAAGAACCCCGAGATGCCGTCCCAACGACAATCGCTGTGCTTGCTGTGCCCGCGCGACCCCGCAGATCAAGTCGGGTCGAGGCCGGCCACCTTCGTAGTCGCGGTCCACGCTTTGAAGGATGCATGCTCTCTCTCCACCACCCGCAGAGGCCATTTCCGCATGTCTCGGTTGTCCGTTCACTTTTCCGGAGTGCTAACCTCCCACAACGAGACAAGCGATGTGATGCGACCGAACAACACCGTGACCCCGGTGATGAAGCTCACTCGTGGCTCCGTCAGTTGTGTCGATCACAACACATGGAGCCAGGAGCCTTCATTGGTGGTTTCTTGCGGATGTGATTGCTGGGCACCTGTTCGTCTCCTCCTCACCCACTGCAAGTCACTCACGATTGGTGTGATCAAGTCGAAAACTGCGACGCCTGATAAGCCTTGTATCTCTTTTCGTTCCTTTTGATGACTGGCTCGCCAGTTCGACTCTGATCGAGTTGCCCGAGGGCATTTCTCTCTTCCGCGCGCATTACAGAAGCTGGGTAACAGATGCTCGAGTGCGCGACAGGCTTTGCATTTAAGATGAGAGCACCTACGACATCTTCGAGCGCTAAATGAGCGGGCCGGGCCGGTATCCCGAGCCAGAAGTGTCGCCGAATGAAATCGAGTGAGCAACAACTCTTCAGTTCGCCATGAGCACACGAAAGTACGAGGTCAGTGATACGCCATACAGACGGACGATGCTCTCAAAATTCGACTCATCATTGGAATACGACAGACGGTGTCTGGATTCTTTGTTCAGGACGGTCCAGACCGCTCGTCCACTGAAGAAGAGGTGCGCATTTACGCATATTACCTCGGATATTCCAAACTGATCTCCCTGCTACCAGCCCGTGAGTCTATCATACTAGCAGATCCTCGGCTCCCATCGACTCGGAAGGACTGACACTTTTCACGCACCCTAGATACTCCCCCGGTTCGGTTTGATAGACGAGCGCCCCGATCGATGGACGACGTTCGCTGCAGCCATACAGAGGCTCAACGAGACCGCACCGCGAGGCGTCCACCACAAGGTCTTCTTTCTTGGCAGACACGGAGAGGGGTTTCGTGAGTCTCGTCGTATTTGCAGGTTTTCCCCGCGTCGTCTCATGCATCTTTATTCTTGCGAGATAACGTCGCCGAGGCGAAATATGGCAAAAAGGCACGTCTCGTTCCAGTACAGCATCTCTAGTTTTCTCTGGCTGACTTCCGCACTATGCCGTCTGGAGGCGTGGGACGAGTGAGTGTTGTTTGCGCGGCGTGTGATGTCCTGTCCGACGATCGAGCCAGATACTGGTCCAAGCTCGACGGCGACGGGGATATCGTGTGGGGACGTGCGTGCTCACTTTGGTGTCAGACGTCGTGGATAGTCTCACCAACGCATTCATCTCATACAGCCGATCCACAACTCACCCCATTAGGCGAACAGCAGGCTCTGGACGCCCGTTCTGCGTGGGAGACGGAACGGTTTTTCGGCGTTCCAACTCCCGAAAAGCTTTATACCAGCCCCTTGACGCGCGCCATACGCACCAACCAGTTCACGTTCGAGGGTGCCATCACCACTCTCTCGACGACCATCAAAGAGGTGAACCCGCCCATCCCACATACACACGCATCCACTCGTCCGTGCTCACCCACTCGCCGTAGAACGTTCGTGAACAGGCCGGCGTCCACACCTGCGACAAGCGGCGCACGCGCTCAGAGATACACGACGCGTTCCCAGAATACACATTCGAGGACGGGTTCGCCGAGGCCGATCTCCTTTGGAAACCGGATTACCGCGAGACGCACGCGGACGTTGATCGTCGCGTGACGAGCGTGTTGGACGCCGTATTTGAAAACGATCGTGAACAATGTGGGTTGGGTTCCTTGGAGTGGTTCCCCCTCGGCGATGTGAGCTCATGGTCTTGTCAGTTATATCTATCACGACGCATGGAGGTTTCGTTGGGGGGTTCTTGCGGGTGTGTCACCACCGCCCTTGGATTCTTCCCACAGGAGGTGAGTACCAGTGGTTATCATGCACTGTCTGGAGTGGAGGCTGAGAAACTCATTGGCAGGGATTATACCGGTGGTCGTCAAAGGGTCCACGATAGACGTACAGGAGCGCAATTAAAAGATGAGACCGAGGGGCAACAGCTTTTGACTGGTATCGTAGCTTTCTCTGTCGGCAACATGATCTTGGTGGTACGACGTGGAACGCACGATTTGCACGAACGCGGGTGAACGTTTTGAAGCTAAATGCCTCCCAAAAGATTGTTACACAAGGATGGGTTTATAAAGAAATCTACCAAAACAAACGTAGTCCCCCAACACACCCGGGTAAACAAAGGGGGAGTTTCGCGGGCGAGAACTCTAGTCTACGCAAAACATGACATTTAACATTGCATTCCTTTCACGCGTCACCCAAGATCCAAGGCTCCGAGGACTGGAACTGGTTGGGAGGTACGCCAAGCTCGAGCATCTTGGAGAACGCCGCAGAGAAGCTAGGAGATGCAAGCGCGTGAGTCGTTTGCGATCCAGGAGAAATGAGGATCAGGTATCCGGCAACGTACTCCTTGAACCAGAGGTCTTCGTCGTCAGCATACGCCTTGGCCCACTTCTTGAAGGCCTTGTCTTGGGTGAGAACGTAGTCCGTTCTGGAGACGAATCAATCAGTCCCGGTACAAACCGGGGAAAAGTGTGATGACACATACGGCAGCATCATGAGAGATCGGGTCTTCTTGTCCTCGAGTTGCTTGGGACCATTCCATTTCTTCCAGACCCATCTACAGATCTCTGTGAGTGGTATACCGAGGGTCGATAGCGGGCAACACGTACGTCTCATTGAACAGCAGCTTGAAGTACTCGTTGGAGAACGTAACCGGTGAGAACGTCCAGGGCCCTTCGAACCCAGACCTAACGAACGCGTCATGAGTACAAAGGTATGATGTGTGGGTTGCAATGCTATTCCTACCTGTCAGTGTGGCAACGACCGACGGCATGAGCACCCGAAAGCGCTACAATCTCCCGGTCATCGAAACCCATACGGTAGAAAATCTATTTAAACGACGTGGTCAGATTCGACTTGCGAACGGACAAGGGAATCAAGACTCGCATCCCGGAGATGGGATGATCCCTGGGATGCATCCGGAAGGCGCCCATCTGGGGTCGCGTCCTTGGCGAACCCATCAACACGTCCGGGTCTCCAAGGAATCTTGGGGCCGCCCATCTCCTGGACTGCGCAAACGCCAGCGAGGGTCCACAAGTCACCGTAGGAAATCCACTCGAATTCCTTCTTGAGCTTTTCCATGAGGTTGCGGGCTACGTTGAGCCCTGCGTTGGCGCCGTGCAACGATTCGGGCTCGAAGCGCATGGTAGCGTAGTTGCTGGCGATAAAATAGATGAGTGGGACTACGGTCGGGAGATAAACAGATCGTGCCTTCCACCGTTGTTGGTCTGCTTGTCATACGTGCCGGAAGAGTGCCATGCAAGACGGAGTAAAACCGGAGCAAAGGAACCGTCTACCGAGGATCTGAGTGACTACGAGCATAGTGGATGGCGTATATATCTACCATCGTAACCCTCGGCCTCGTCAATGACTTCACTGATACGTTTATACACCTGAAGACAATTCGGCTCAGCGGGTCGTGCTAGCGAATAGACGCCCACACACCTTGTCATAGTCTGCCTTGGTAGGAACGAATTTGGTGGCCTGCGTAGTGGTAGCTTTGGCTGCGGGGGATTTGGAAGAGTCGGAGGACGAGTTCAAGAGGTAGTAAGCAACTCCTCCGAATGCGACCGCTCCTAGACCGGCGTAGAGACCAAAATTTTGCTTCGGAGGAGGGGGAGGAGCCTCGGTAGAGAACCCCCGGAACGAGGATGCCCTGGCTTGGGCACCGACTCTCCTGGTGGAAGCGGAGTAAAGAGCCCTGCGCACGGGGGCACGAAACGTTGCGGAGGCGACAGACATGGGGATTAGTGGAGAAAGGGATTATTCGGGTGGTAACTCTGGGACACCTGTCACGGTCATGCACGAATCCATGAAGGCACAAACGTTATGTAAGCCGCTTTCGCGCCGACAGCAGCCGATCACGGCTTTCGTATGGATGAGTGCCCACATCCACCTCGATGGGTTTTGAGATCGAGTGTCATCGCCGGGGTAATCTCTCTCCACAGTTAAACGTTAAATGTCCATACGTAGATAACGACCTTTCTGTCGGCGTGGCTGAGACAGCGGCAAGACTCGGACGCTGGCGTGCAACATCGGTGTGTTTCGACAGCCGATCAAACAGAGACAAATTTTGTCGACCAGTCAGGTTTATCAGATTTATTTCGGCAACTCAGCGGTACCTCGGATGAATTGAGACGCCTTCGAACTCCGCTTCAATCCTGACTCCGTTTGCTATGCCCGATGCCCGATTTCCGACAGTCAGCACTCTGACCGACCATGTCTCAGCTCCTTGCCTCTGCTTTTGATTGATCAACGAGGTTCGGCGGTCGGCCGAGTTTCTTGACGCATCACAACTCCGGGTATCAACGAACTGACATCCCCTGATGTGCTCTACACGGCATGCATCATGACGAGACTCGAGAGGCATTCGTCAAGTCGCACGCGTCCACCTCACATTGCTCGATACCGACGCGTCGGCGTTGCTCCGACGCATTCTAGGGACTGCCATCACACATGACGCCGCACTGGACAACTCACACAGCCCTACAATGTATCGACAATGGTACCTATCAGATGACTCCGATTGTGTCTGCGGCACTGACGAAGTAACGTTTGCGCAGTACAGTTAGGAGTATCTGCCTTGTACCGACTCATTCGGTTTCGCAACACCGAGTCAGCGCCAAGTGTCATTGTTCTCCCGCGACAAGGTCGGCCCTGACTCGGACGCAGCCTGGTCGCGGAGTCGGACAGATTTAGTTTTCTCCCAGTTACATGTGTACTTAGCGCCCAGGACCTGCGCCTTTTAAAGCACAATAGCCGACTCATCAATCTTCTCAGCGACCACCACCCACCCCTTATCACCCTCACACAACACATGGATCCCTACGCAAATCGCTATCCCTGGTACCAGACACCATACAATCCACACGTCTACCTCCCGCAGAATGATCCCTATCAAACCAAGCCATCCGGATGGCACGTGTGTAGGTTCTTTCCTCACATCCCCATTCACTTCCCATTTTCACCCTTTCCCATGCATACGGATACAGTCGATCGCCCACAGAAGCATCCTCACCTGAACCCCGCTCTCGCAGCGGAAACGACGCACATTCGTTATGACCTTCGCAGAGCTCCACAGGCCGGAATCCTTCTATCCACGTACCAACAGATCGCACTCCAGCCTGCGCTCGCACAGCCCACATCCGACGTCCGCATCATCTCCAAAGCCTTTCCCTGGGCCGTCGACATCCGCGCACCCGCGGGATCAGTTGTCACGTGCAGCGCCATCTTCGAGGGTCTCTATACAATGCTCCAGGAACCGATCGCGGATTCAGAGTGGGGCATCGTCGTGATCGAAAAGACGAAGAAGGAGGCGATCGAGAAGGCGGCAAAAGCGAGGCACGAAAGAAAGAAGGACAAGGATATGCGTCTAAGGAGGATCGATTGGCTGGGTGAGACGACGGCATTCAAGGGGCTTGAGCGGGACGAGGAATTCGAGAAGAAGCGGCTGCTCCCTGGGACGCAGGGGTACAAGGAGACGTGGGTGATCAAGTTTGGGAAACCGTAAGGCATGTCAAAATGGGTTGAGGTTAGAGCTGGTAGATTTCTTGGGGGGCCGACCTATTACCAAGTAGTTGCAAGGCAAGTTGACGGTCGTTTTTCGTAGTGATACCCCCACTCTGCAATGTAATCGTATTCGCGAGATCCACAGGATGTATGTCGGCTGAGGTTGCTAAGCGGTCTAGTGACCCTAAGTAACTGCTAGGGAAACGGTGGACAAGTGAAGGTGTACGTGGGCGCCAAAAAAGAGGCCAATTGCGGATCATGATCATTGATACTATCATTGATAGGTACTGATAAGTAGATGGCACGTGTACACCAAGTGACAATATTATGACGTACTGCATTACATTGATACCTGCTCAAACGTGTTCTTCTTGGAAGATGGAATGACCGGTGAAAGGTGCGTACCGGACTGGACGAATGAAAGCGACGTTGCGTGTGACCAAAGAATCGATGGAAAGCAGTCTCGCTTCTTTCACCTCCCTCACGACGCTGCGTTCATCCCTGCCTGACGAGTCTCGCTGGCTATCAAACTATATAATCGGCTACGAGCTTCCTCCATCTCGCTTATCGTTGATCGACTGAGGCTACGTATCTGAAATGAAGGATTATTTTGAGCTTGAAACCTAACCCCGACATGTGACACTCAACCATCTCTTGCGTCGCAAATGTCGTGCATCGAGAGGAAGACCGGTTGGACTCGGCTCCTCAGCCTCGGCAAGTTGGCAGATACTCACTTTCGTTTTATTTTTGTTCACCAACTTGCCTGGCGCCAAAGACGGGCGGCCCCATCAAGGTCCCGTGGAGGACTAATTCTAATTCTAGCACATCCAGCTGATCATCAAGCGCACGTCCGAATATCTTCGTTTTGAAAAGGTTCGCGCGATCATCCTACATAGCTATCAGCACGAATGGCCGTAAGCCCACAGGCCATCGTTACGCACCTTCATAGATCACCGGGAGCCCCCGATCATAGCATACCCGTTCGGCCACCGTTTGGGCGCATTTACCCCTCTAGGGAACTTGCTGACGCCCCGATATCATCGCGACAGTGATGGGTGATGGCAGAATGTGCAATGGAAGCGATAACGAGCGCTGTCTGTGGGAACAGATGTATATCAACGCGTGCACAACAGATATGAAGGGAAAGGAAACCCAAAGACAAACATGAACGTCGTTCTTTGGACCGTTCTTGAACTTGGCTAGGAATCTTTTTGGCGATGGTGGATCAGAATCGATGGTCGCGACGACATGCGCTCGGTCGCTTTCTTCGATGATGGGGGCACATCGTGAGCGGTGGCGATGTCATACCCGCCCAGTGTATGCGATGTGCGTGTCCCCGGGCTCGGCCAGAATTGCAACCGGATCGTGGGACCTCACTGTCGGCGTCTGGCGCTAGCGACGGGCGAGCGCCTGCTCCGACTCGGCCTTTTGGAACACGAGCGTTACATGGTAGCGGTCAAGTTCTGATGCCTCATCGCCACTGCAACGCACCATTCTGTTCAAATCATCCAAGGGGGACCCGGCACAGCAGGCAGGGACAGTTTCGATGCGTGGCGTAAGAGAATCTGGGTGTGGTCGCGGAGGGACGGTAACAAAGGGCGGAGCAAGAGCGGGTTTCGTTGAGGTATCCGGTCTAAGGGACTTGAGGGCGTACCGCATCGTCAAGGATTGTTCGAGCATGAGGGGTGTGCATCGGTATAGGCATGGATATCTGGTTCGAAGGCGGCACTGGGGGCGCTTTCGCCTCTGCTTGCGCGGGTGTTCTGGATCCCGAATCCCGATTGATGACCGACGGGGCCGGGGGTTGGCACAAGAAGCGAGCGACAATAGCTGTCGAGCGTGACATTCAACGCCAGCAAGCTCCGGACTGAACCCATTGACAAAGGCGCTCTGATGGTCTGGCTGACTGACGGGTCCAGACGGGTCCAGGCGGGTCTGGGAGTGGTTTTTTTGCCAGAGCCAGCGCATCGAAAATCCTGACGAGATCACACCGCCTCGGAGGTGCAGGGAGTGGCCTGTTGATGATGGCCTGAGTCAACCCCATGGAAAGGGCCCGCAAGCGAGGGAGTTTGAGAGAGTGGACGCATGGACAGGACGATACAACTTTTACTATTGACAATGGATGACTTCAATAACGAAGACCACGCTAAACCCCGCAAGCCCCCCGTCTTTGACGGGAATAAGGTAGTCTGGTGACCAGACTCGTCTATGAGGTTGCCGCGTAGAGAGGCAAACCGTCGATAGACGGTCTGGTAAAAGTCGTTGGGGCGTTGGGGGAGATTGCGGATTGATCGGTGCACATGGCTGTCGACCAATCAAAAAACGCGAGATTATCGACGATGAAAATGATTTTGGAGTGCTGAAAATGAAAATAACAAAATTACTGTACATGCCAGTGACCGATGCGACACAACTTCGATCTCTCATGAACTTGAACATCCACTCCTTTCATGGATCGTGAAATGAATACTACTGGCGTTACGCAGGCCGTCCTCGATTACACCCTCGACGAACTCCAGCAGCACGGACTCCAAGATATTGGCAGCCGGCTTCCCGACGATTACATTGCAACGCTCTCGGGTAATGACAAAATAGATGCGCTCCGAGCGTGCCTAATTATTCACCGCCTGACATCAGGCACAATCCTTCCCCGTATTTTTCAGCTCCAGGCTTCGCTCGCTATCCTCAATGGAACGGATACCATAGTCACTACTGGCACTGGCAGCGGGAAGACTCTGTACGGTTGCCCATCTGTACCAGCTTCAATTTCGAAATTTTGGTTTCTGAAAATTGAAAATTGCGACATAATTCGGGAGCAGTAAATAAATAAATAGCCGAAATCGTCCATATATGGTAAATTACCTGGTATGCCTCTCGCTTAAGACCCACCACAACAGGCAGTCGAGGGGGCATGTGGGGGGTACAGGAGAGATCGGCGACGAACCACGTACCATGCAGAATACAAGGGACCCAGCCGAGACTGACTCGGAAGGTTGAGTGCACGAGGGTGCCAGTGGGAGAGGTCGAATGACATCGAAGATGGTGTTGAGGTGTTTGGAACACATAGATAATGACCTGGACAAGAACACATAGAACTACCAGGTACTAGTAGGCTTAAAATTCACTCAGGCTGGGCCAAAGAATTCTTACAGTTGATCCGAAGTATTCTAAATACACTGTATAGACAGGGCATGAAATATATTGGCCGAAAACAGTGAAATTCCATAAGGTGCTCATTTTCGAGGACGGCGGGCACGAAGGTTTGATGCCGTGGGAAGCAGCGCTGACTATTGATTCGTCGTTGTCCAGCGCCGCGTCGGTCGTCGATCGCCCGCCTCGCTCCCTCGAGCACTCGGAGTCAGGAGCTTGTGCGGTAGTAGGTCTTAAGCGAGAGGCATACCAGGTAATTTACCATATATGGACGATTTCGGCTATTTATTTATTTATTGCTCCCGAATTATGTCGCAATTTTCAATTTTCAAAAACCAAAATTTCGAAATTGAAGCTGGTACAGATGGGCAACCGTACTCTGTGTCAGCTAATTCCTATGCTACTTCGACCAAACACTATAGCGGTCCCGACTGGACAAATAAAAAATAAAAAAACTTGGGTAGAATATTTTGGATATTGAGAACTGTATTCGGGAAAAATATTTTGCGAATGGTGATTGGGTGGACAAGATAGAAAACAAAACAAAATCATCAAAAGATTATGAATTTTGAAAGTTAGATTTTGTCAATCGCAAAACGATTTCGCAAACAGGCCGATGCATTGTGGGAAACCACTGCCATACATATCAGATTGTCACCTCCAGTTGCCTTAGTTGGATGCAGCATGCCCGGTAAACGTCTGGAACTCTGGGGACGAGACTAGAATGGTCAATTCGACGACCGACAATGCTAGACGAGCAGACTGTCTGGTTCTGTCGCATGAATGCAGGCACACCGCGCGACTGTGCCACACAGTCTCTAACTCCGGACCCTGCCAGGCACGCAGGCCGCCTCGCCCACCCTCACCCACCCCACTGGCACGACGAGCGCATGGATGCATCCCCTTCACGCCGCCCCGTGCACCCTTTCCCTGTCATACAACGAACACGACACACGCACG
>JBBPRK010001850.1:0-10270 GCA_038093075.1 Boletus patriciae | reverse complement strand
AAGAACATGGGTGACGTCTGAGGGGATTTAGAAGGTCTTATGTAACCCTTCTTTAGTTGATCATCAAGGAACACGGTGACCTCTTCTTGCTCCTGAGGCGATAGAGGGATGATTCTGCCCTTCTTGGGTTTGAACGTGTCCTTGAGATCTATTGCGTGATCCCATGGTTTTCTGATCGGCATTCCTTCCGATTCCTTCTTTGAAAATACGTTAAGATATTTGTGATATTCCACCGGGACTAACTCTTTGGGGGTTTTCTCTTTAGGTTTTGGAGATTCCTGTTGCGCTTCCAGTGCGTGGATTGTTTCATGGACGTAATATTGGTTATTGTATTCTTCTTATTCCACCTCTTGGATGAAAGCGGACTTGTCCTGCAGCATGTGACAGTGTCGCGGGCAACATGTCATCTTGACCGTGCCTTTCGACCAATCAATTTCCGGGTTGTGATGTTGCAACCACGAGAAACCCAAAATGAAAGGGTTCTTTCCCAGATCGGTCACTTCTGCTGTGACTTTCTCACGATGTCCCTGGAATTCTACGATCAGCTCCGCGGAATGCATAATGCTTCCGGCAGAGTTACGTGTTCCGTCCACGTTGTACACAGGAATGGGGTTTCGAAGGGGGATAAGTGGGACCTTGTGTGTTTCTGCCCACGTTTTGTCGATAAAGATCGTGTTAGCACCCGAATCCAGAAGTGCTTCTGTCTGAGTAAAGTTCTGCCGCTGTGTGAACAGCGCAATCCAGATAGATTGATTGATTTCTCATGCAGGTCTTACGTTTCGCACATAAGCGTCATCTGGGATTTCTGAACTATTTTTGTTTTTTGTAGAGGAATTAAGCACAGGTTTTACATCCCTGCCGAGCCCACTAGGGGACCCCTCTGACGGCAAGTTGGAAATATGGTTTGTTTCCGTGGAATCCTCGTCATCTACGATTTCTTCCACGGTGAGTTTTTCATATCGGTTCTGCCCCTTCACACACCCAGACATGTGTGTTGGAGCTAAGCTTTTCCCGCCGACTTGGCAGCGAGAGTTTCATAATCTTTGAACCAGGCGCGAGCCTCGTCCAGTGACATTCCTTTTATGGAAGAGGTCCAGTCGCGACCTTTTCCCTTGTTGTCCTTTTTGGTGCTTTTATCCTCTTCCCAGGAGGTTGTGGGTTCTTTGGAGTCCGCGGCGCGCACTTGGTGGCTGACTCCATTTCCCTTTCCTTTGCCCCTCTTGGAGCATGCCTTTTGGTGTCCACCTCCAAAGAAGTGGCATTCCGGACACTGCAGCTTCAGTTTCGGGCAATCTTTGCCGAAATGACCTTCTTGCTGACAGTTAAAGCACTTGTTTTTGCCACCTGTTTTTATGGCATCTATGTCCATGGCGTTAGGGTCTTTCTGCTTGACCCATTCCATGGTTCCTTTCTGAATGAAACTGAGGAGCTGTTTCCAGGCTCCTGCTTGCCGGAGATCAGTCTTGAATGTATCTAGGAACGTATAGCGTCCCTTTTCCAAAATTAGATGCGAGACAATTTCCTTGTCGGCGTTCTGCTCCAGCAATTCTATTTGCTGAGTTTCATCATAATCAGCAAGGAGGGCGTAGTTTTCAAATTTTAACAGGAACGCCTCCATGGGATGCTCCTTTTGTTTCAAGTTCCGGAGGGCTAACTGGTTCTGATCCTTTTCATTGGTGGATCTGAAGTGTTTTTCGACCAGGGTAGAAAAATCATCCCAGTCTGTCTCTCCTACTCCTCGGAGGATCACGTTCAGCTGACTCCTTGCAAAGTCGCCAGCTCTACCCCCTACCATGCGTGAGAGCACGGCAGAGATTGCTTTCCTATCTGGGAGTGCAGCGGCATTTTCATGTCGCCAGCTGCGGACACGCGTCCACCATTCTTCAAGTTTCTTCCCAGGTGAACCGTCAAAGTTCCCAGGGTCAGAAAAGATTTTTGATAATTTTGGCTCGGAAGGAGCCCTTGTCCCTGCACTTGGGCCGCTTGTTGGTATTGCCAGAAGCTGTGCTTTCAACTGGTCAACTTCCTGTGAAAGGTTTATGTTTAGGATCCTGGTTGCGTCCAGTGCATCCTGTTGTGCCTCCATAAACAGCCTTAACTCTCCTGCTAGGTCACCCCAGCTACCACCAGACGATCCTGCGACTGAAAGGGCAGCAGCCAAACTTGCAGGGAGGGAGAAAGACATGTTATATTGCTATTTTTAGGAAGTGTATCGGGAAGGGCGGCGGAGTATCTGTTTAGGACGTAATGTAACCCAACTTATCTGTTCATCAGGGCGTGGATCTCCGAGGTTAGCACGGCGAATGCTTTTCCGTAATAACGGCTTCCTCTTCTGGACCCTTTGCTTCTTTCTGGGTACTTCCTCTGGTACCTGCTCCTCTTCTCTTTCATGTTTTACTACTACTTCCGGGCACGGGGACCAACCGTCTCTAGTTACGGTACACAAAAACTTGATTTCAGGTTCTTCTTCCCGATCTGATGACCCACGTGCAGCAGCAGAGGATGCTAAAGGGGCGGGATAAGTAAGTTCCGCCGGTTCCGACTCTAGGTCATTGGGGTCGATGCTGGGGGCGGTCCGAATGAGAGACTCTTGAGTAATCGGCGAAAGCAACGAGGCGTTGGGGTCTCCCGATCTGAATGCGACCGTGATGGTCCGAAGAGGGTCTATCAAATATCCCTCGGAGTCTCTTCGCAAACGTACAAGCTGGGCCTTAACTCCTCATGTAGTAACAAGAGGAATCTTGTGGCCGGGGATGGAGCGTCAACTCCTTCTGGTACTTGCGCAGGTGGCAGGCTACCAACCGGCGCGTGCTCATGCTCAATAGGCTCTAGGCCTCTTTGGATAGTCGGGAGGGCGGCACCTCCTGCTGCGACTGTTGCCACATAGGGGTGGCGGAGGTTGTCTTGGACGGGGCGGACCTTGTCAAGAGCGGGGAAGGAGCAGAGCGATCTGTGGAAGGAGATGGGCACTAACAGACGTCAGAACGTGCTGTGCACCGCGTGAGGACTTGACCGCGAACTAACTTGTGTTTGCGCGTCAGGGGAGTGATTCGGTAGAGTAGAGAATAGCAGTTTAGTTCTAGCGAAACAACCCAAAGGTAACCAGCATCAACTGGTACTCTAGGGAATCGAGGAACTTGGGTACACACCGAAGGCGCTAGCAGTCAGTTGCAGAGATGATCTCACTGGTTGGTATGGGGGAAAAACCAAGAGAACTAAACTGGAGTTCTCTGGCTGGGACTTGCGCCCTTATATACTACTACATATGTTTGTACATGTTTGTATCGGATCTACCAATGATTGTTCTAGAATATTCTGGTATCTAGTGGCATGAGGTAGAAGCATGCATCAAGCATGGCCATGGAATGGAAATGAAGTGAAACATGAGGCAACTGCACGGCGGTGGCAGAATGGAAGAGAAGGAAAGAAGAACATAGCCATGCACTGCACAGAAATGAATGAGGTGAGGAGTGCATGTGGCATAATGTGAAAGGAGAGGAGAAGCATAGGGATAGCGTGGCTATCATATGTTAATCGGATAAGATAAAGAAAGAAAAGAAAAACGACTAAGTCTGTTAGGACACTGTTAGGCATACCGAGCTGTAACACTACCCCCTCTCTAAAGATCGACTTCCAGGCAATCAAAAGGGATTTGTTTGGGGTGAAGACTTGTAAAAGGCTCCGGCCTCTTTTGGAAAAGTAATAAGAAATCCTCTGGTGGAATTGAAATGGCCCTGGGTGCCACGGGGTTGGCGTGGTAGAAGTCATTCAATGCTTCCTTTGCGTTGCCGAGGTTACTTTTAGGCTCCCAGGTACGATCTGTATTGTCATAGCCCTTCCAATGGATGAGGAATTCCAGCTTTTTATTTTTATAATGGGAATCAATGATCCGGTCCACCTTCCATTCGTTGTCTCTGTCTTTAGTGACGTGTACGGGTCCCGGCCGGTGCGAGGGTTGTCCCTCCAGACGGTCACGGTAAGGTTTTACCCAAGAGACGTTATGTTACGGCTCAGTATGCCTAACATCGTTTCAACAGACTTAGTCGTTCTCCTTTTTCTTTATCTTATCAGATTAACATATGACAGCCACGCTGTCTCTATGCTTCTCTTTTCTCTTCACATTATGCCGCATGCACTCCTCACTTCATTCATCTCCGTGCAGTGCATGGCTATGCCCTACTTCTTTCCTTCCATTCTGCCACCGCTGTGCGGTCGCCTCATGTTATACTTCCTTTCCATTCTATGGCCGTGCTTGATGCACGCTTCTACCTCATGTTACTAGAGTCCGGAATATTCTAGAACAATCACCGGTAGATCTGGTACAAATAGATACAAACATGTGCAGTAGTATATAAGGGCGCAAGTCCCAGCCAGAGAACTCCAGTTTAGTTCTCTTGGTTTTCCCCCACCTCAGCTAGTGAGAACACCTCCGCAACCAACTGCAAGTGCCTTCGGTGCGTCCCCTTCCTGACTACGATTCCCTAGAGCCCCAGTTGACACTGAGGCCTTTTGGGTTGTTTCACGTTAACTACTGGGTGGATTTGCATTGATTTCGGTAATTTTAGTTCAACGGCATTAGGTCCTGCCAAGCTGATGATTGTGTAGGGGCCAAGCCATTGCTCGGACAGCTTGCGTGAAGCACGTGTCAAACGTAAATTTTCTGTAGATAACCAGACTTGCTGGCCGATGGTGTACTCGGGCACTGCCGAGCAGCTTTTATCAGTGTTGACCTTCATTCGGTCTTGTGCCTGGTTCATGTTTTCTTTGACACTTTCTATTACATCTTCCATTTCCGATGCGAACTTCTGAGCTGCTGGGGCCCTGTTGGAGCTAATGGGTTCAATTCCCATGTGGGGAAGGTATGACCGTGTCACGTCAAAGGGTGACTTCTTGGTCGAAGCGTGTTTCTTTGTATTAATGGAGAACTGGGCGATTGGCAGCCAGGCGAACCATGAATCTTGCTTTTCAAAGCAGTAGATCCGTAAAAACTTCCCAATCTCCTTGTTGACAATCTCTGTCTGTCTGTCCGTCTGCTGATGAAAGGATGTTGATAATTTCATAGTGATACCGAGGGCCTTGTTAAGCTCCTGCATAACTTGTGCCGTGAACTGCAGGCCTCGGTCCGATGTACTGGAACGTGGAAGGCCATGGTGCTTCCAAACGTTTGCCAAGAACAGCTTTGCTGTGTCCAGGGCCAAACATGTTTTTGTACAAGCGATCAACTCAACCTCCTTAGATAAACAATCAACCACTGTGAGGATCGAGTCATAGCCATGGGAAAGGGGAAGGTCCATGATGAAATCGGCTGATATGTGTTCCCACGGAGTATTCGGAGTGGTTGGAGGAGGCCCACTGGGGCCTGATTAGATCCCTTGAATCTTTGGCATGTGTTGCATTGAGCGACGTAATCTTTGACTAAGGTAGCCATTCCAGGCCACCAGTAGTTGCGCTGCAACAGTTCTATGGTTTTCTCATATCCCGGATGTCCTGCGACCGGGGAGTCGTGATGTTTTTGGATGATCTCCATCCGTAGTATATTGCTTTCCGGCATGTAAAGTCTGCCGAAGGTGTCGTATAGGCATCCATTGTGCTCTTCGCAGATGGAGTTCTTTTTACACAGCCTCTGAATATCTGCTTCGTTCAGGAGGCACGTGGCGTTGAATATTTTCTGTTTTAATATATCCCCCTCATCTGCGATAAGGATGGTTGTCCTAATCTTATCCGGGGTGATAACAACGATTCCTTTGTTGTCATCTTCTACTCCCACGGCGTGATCTTCTCTTCGAGAGAGAGCATCTGGTTTTGTCATTGTGTGGCCAGGCTTGTAGAACCACAACATGTTGAACCGTGAGAGGTACATTGCCCATCGGGCTTGCCGACGGTTGAGATCCTGTCTCGTCATGAACCATTGCAAATTTGCATGGTTGTTCCAAATTTCAAATTGGTGTCTAGCACCTTCTAGGTAATGACACCATTGTTCCAGCACTTGGATGACTGATAACATCTCTTTATCTGCGACCAGGTAGTTCCGTTCTTGTGGCGTCATGGAGTGGGAAGAGAATGCGACAGGATGCCATATGCCATTGTAGAACAACAAACCTGACTGTGGTGGGACAGCCAGGAGATGTGTGGGGGTCTGAGGTGCGATAGGCTCATCCCCAAAGAGGGTCCTAAACAGGTCAGTGATGGCTCGGGCGAAAGGGGAGAGGAGGAGAAGGTGTTTACTAGGTGGCCAAAGGTGGGTCGGACCGCGGGAAAGTGGACCGGTCGAGTACCGGTCAGTCGGGAGTGCAGGAGATGGTCGACGAGCCCTATAGTGGACTCGGACGTGCGGTAAGACGAAGGGGAAAGTACCCGAGGCTTGTGAGATTGAATAGGTGCGGAAAGATGCCTTCAAAATGTGAAGTACAAAGTCTTTATAGTCCGGGAATTGCCCAGGACTGTGTAGTTACTGTAAATAAGGTTCGGAACACTAAATACTAGGTATCCAAATGTCAATAAACACAAGATGGTCGAAGGGGATGTTACTAAAAGCAGAATAAAGTTAGACCAGCCGGTCTACCGCGGGAACCGGGTTCCTGGGAATCCAGAAACCAGTAATATGGACCAGACCTGACCAGTCGAGAGCGGGAAACATAGCTAGAAAGCCTCGGAAGGTTGAGATCCCAACCTAGAGCTGAGCAGAGCTCTACACCGTCCTTCTCGATAGATAATACTGCGCCTGTAGCATAATCGCTAGCATCTGATTCCAGGCGGAATTTGCAATCTAGATCCGGGAACGCGGGTACCGGAGCGGTGGTAAAGTACCTTTTAAGCATGTCAAACGCGTGTTGCTGGTCCTGTTCCCATCGAAAGGGTTCTTCTTTCTTGGTTAGGTCATGTAGTGGGCGTGCAACGCGCGCATAATCTTTTATGAACCTTCGATAGAAGTTTGCCAGTCCAAGGAAGCTCCTGACTCCTTTTATGTTCTTTGGCTCAGGCCAATCTAGAATTGCTTTGACCTTTGTTTGGTCCATTTTAATGCCGTCACGTCTGACTATCATGCCGAGGAAGTCAACTTCTGTGGCGCGGAACGTGCACTTTTCTGGTTTAACAAATAAATCATTTTCTTCCAAGCGGCGTAGAACCTTGAGGACAATTCGATCGTGCTCTGCTTGGTTATCTGTTTTCGTAAAGATCATTAGGTCATCAATGTAGACCACTACCACGTCATCCATATCTGCGAAGATCTCATTCATCATCACTTGGAATGTGGCGGGGGAGTTGCATAGTCCGAAGTACATGACCAAAGGTTCGAATGCTGCACGGAAGCAAACGAATGTGGCTTTCCATTCGTCGCCCTCTTTGATCCGGACGTTATTGTATCCCCATCTTAGATCCATTTTTGTAAATAGCTTAGTCCCTTGGAGTTTATCCACTAGTTGCCCAATCAACGGCAAAGGGTAATTGTTTTTGACCGTGAATTTGTTGAGGTATCGGTAATCCTGTACCATACACTGCTTGCCGTCTTTCTTAGGTATGAAGAACATGGGTGACGTCTGAGGGGATTTAGAAGGTCTTATGTAACCCTTCTTTAGTTGATCATCAAGGAACGTGGTGACCTCTTCTTGCTCCTGAGGCGATAGAGGGATGGTTCTGCCCTTCTTGGCTTTGAACGTGTCCTTGAGATCTATTGTGTGATCCCATGGTTTTCTGATCAGCATTCGTTCCAATTCCTTCTTTGAAAATACGTTAAGATATTTGTGATATTCCACTGGGACTAACTCTTTGGGGGTTTTCTCTTTAGGTTTCGGATATTCCTGTTGCGCTTCCAGTGTGCGGATTGTTTCATGGACATAATATTGGTTATCGTATTCTTCTTCTTCCACCTCTTGGATGAAAG
This sequence comes from Boletus patriciae, assembly GCA_038093075.1. Taxonomy (NCBI): domain Eukaryota; kingdom Fungi; phylum Basidiomycota; class Agaricomycetes; order Boletales; family Boletaceae; genus Boletus; species Boletus patriciae. Next base: position 2,388 of record JBBPRK010001850.1, on the reverse strand, counting down.
CAGACTTGTCCTGCAGCATGTGACAGTGTCGCAGGCAACGTGTCATCTTGACCGTGCCTTTCGACCAATCAATTTCCGGGTTGTGACGTTGCAACCACGAGAAACCCAAAATGAAAGGGTTCTTTCCCAGATCAGTCACTTCTGCTGTGACTTTCTCACGATGTCCCTGGAATTCTACAACCAGCTCTGCGGAATGCATAATGCTTCCGGCAGAGTTACGTGTTCTGTCCACGTTGTACACAGGAATGGGGTTTCAAAGGGGGATAAGTGGGACCTTGTGTGTTTCTGCCCACATTTTGTCGATAAAGATCATGTTAGCACCCGAATCCAGGAGTGCGTCTGTCTGAGTAAAGTTCTGCCGCTGTGTGAACGGCGCGATCCTAATAGATAGATTGATTTCTCGTGCGGGTCTTACGCTTCGCACATAAGCGTCGTCTGGGATTTCTGAACTATTTTTGTTTTTTGTAGAGGAATTAAGCACAAGTTTTACATCCCTGCCGAGCCCACTAGGGGACCCCTCTGACGGCGAGTTGGAAATATGGTTTGTTTCCACGGAATCCTCATCATCTACGATTTCTTCCACGGTGAGTTTTTCATATAGGTTTTGCCCCTTCACACACCCAAACACGTGTGTCAGAGCTAAGCTTTTCCCACTGACTTAGCAGCAAGAGTTTCATAATCTTTGAACCAGGCGTGAGCCTCATCCAGTGACATTCCTTTTATGGAAGAGGTCCAATCACGACCTTTTCCCTTGTTGTCCTTGTTGGTGCTTTTATCCTTGTCCCAGGAGGTAGCGGGCTTTTCTTCAGTTTCGGCTGAGCGCACCTGGCGCCCATTGCCCTTGCCTCGCTTGGAGCAGGCTTTCTGATGACCACCTCCGAAGAAGTGACATTCGGGGCACTGAAGTTTTGGCTTCGGGCAGTCTTTGCCGAAGTGCCCTTCTTGTTGACAGTTGAAACATTTGTTCTTGCCACCTGTCTTTACGGCGTCAATATCCATGGTGTTAGGGTCCTTCGTCTTGCCCCGTTCCACCGTTCCTTTCTGAATGAATTCGAGAAGCTGCTTGCGGCCTTCCGCTTGTCAGAGATCTGCCTTAAAAAGGTCCAGGTCGGTGTACCTTTCTTTTTCTAAGATCAGGCGCGATACAATTGCCCAATCCACATTTGCTTTGAGCAGCTCAATGAGCCGCACATCCTCGTAGTTGGCTAAGAGGGCGTAATTCTCAAATTTCAAGAGGAACGCCTCCATTGGGTGGTTCTTTTGCTTGAGGTCTCTGATCCAAGCGCGGTTTTGGTCAACTTCGTTTGTCGACTGGAAATGTTTTTCGACGAGCTCGGCAAATGCCGGCCACGTTCGTGGTCCTGTGCCCCTTAGGAGGGCGTTGAGGTGGCCGCGTGCAAAGTCTCCTGCTGTGCCGCCGACCATGCGGGACAGTACTGCCGGGATTGCCTTATCCGCGGGCAGTGCAGCTGAGTTTTCGGCTATCCAGCCGCACACACGTGTCCACCATTCTTCGAACTTCTTTCCACGGGTACCATCGAAGTTCCCGGGGTCGGAAAAGATCTTCGATAATCTGGGCTGTGCTGGTACAACCCCTGCTGGTCCTGCTGGTGCAGCCGCCTAAAGAGAATGGAATACCAAATCTCTAGAGGAGCGACAGCAGGAAGTGACGTTAATGAGAGAGAGCTCACTAACCAGAATATCTTGGGTGGTGAGAGACTTGAGTTCGTTTCGCAGAAGGGATGATGGTGGAACGAGGTAAAGATTGAAGGAGGGCTATTCCACTCCTTTATAGTGTCTGAGTACTGTTTGTATGTATTGACACAAACTCTAATATCATGTCATGTGACAAAGATAAGAGATAAGAGGGAGTTATGCTATAGGCTCCCTGAAATAGTTATCTATGATGTCATAGATAGGATGATAAGAACCTAGACCATAATGTCGTCATATTATATAAGACGTCTAGACCCGGTTGTAATAGAAGAGCAGAAATAGAACGGGTTAGACTTAGCGTCTTATATAATTCTCAATACTGCCGGCATAGCCAACAACTGCGCTCTCATTTGATCTACCTCCGCGCTGAGGTTTAGTGCTAATAGACGAGCGTTGTGCAAGTCCGTTTGTTGTTGCTCCATGAAGAGTCGGAGTTCTCCTGCTAAGTTGCCCCATTCACCATCTGTCTGTCCAGCAGAGGTGAGGGCGGCGGCGAGTCCTACAGGTAGAGCGGTCATGGTGGAAAGTGATAAGGTATATTAAAACTAAAGAAACCGAGATGGGCGGCGGAGGGTCTGTTTAGGGCGTAAGGTAACCCGACTAATCTGTTCGTCGGGGCGTGGATCTCCGAGGTTGGCGCAACGGATGACTTTCCGTTTGATCGGCTTCCTC
>JBBPRK010001849.1:0-10271 GCA_038093075.1 Boletus patriciae | reverse complement strand
AGCGCAGAACAAGTGAATTATCTTTTACTCGTCAAGGTATGCACGACGGACGGATGATGTCCAAGTCTCATGACTCACCAGTCGGTTTCAGTCAGTCGTCCTGTTCCTTGCTGGAATGCATCGCCACGCCATTGCTCGTACTACTGACTTGATCAAGTCTCTGTCCAATAAGTTATCGCACTACTTTGTCGTTCAGGTAGTGTGCCACTATTCGTCGCGAAACATTCTGTTCATACCATCCGCAGGCCCACATGTCCGTTTTCCTAGCGGAAGCCGCAATCCAGTCGCACGATTATGACCATGCAATACAGCTCCTACCATCGGTGACAGACCCAGGGGAATTCTCTCGACTCCCAGAGTTGCTGACTGTCTCGCTGGTATGGCCCATCTCGCGATTATCAGTCCGGGTATTAATTGCTTAGCGAAGATCACTGGATGGAATTTAAACTCTCTCAGATTCGAGATCTATCGGAAGAAATGCGAGGCGCTGTTCGCCGCAGGTCTCGCTGGAGGTGCAGTAGCATCCTTCCTTGAAGTGGATCTCGGGGCAGAGGCGATGTCAACGGAGGAAATCGAGTGGGCCGCCGGTGAGGGCGTTTGCGCGTGTTTCGCTTCGGTTTCATTGACGTTGCACCACAGATTTCAGGAGGCGATGTGTGGATAAATTGAACGAGCTAGGGGATGTCGCCATGGATTCCGCTGCATATCATGACGCTGCTGCCTATTACTCTTCAATATTGACCCTAGATCCCTTGTCGGCAGATGCGCTGATCAAACGAAGCAGAGCGCACCGGGAGATCGGCGACTGGGAGGCCGCGCTAAAAGACGCAAATGCTGTATGTGTGGTTGGCCTTTGATCCCTGATTAGCTAATGACATGCACCTAGGCAATCTCGCGTGATCCGTCACACCCTCGGGGCTATGAGTGGAAACATGCAGCGCTGCATGGTGCTAGTCGTTACGACGAAGCAATCGAAGCACTGAATGAGATGCTTTTGAAGCTGGAACTATTACCAGATCGCCATACTCGTAAATATTCTTTTTATCACGTTGAGCACCTCATAACTTAGTTTTATGTCTGACAGAACTACACAAGCATTACGTGGACCCATCACAGACGATAAAAGCCATTCATAGCTTTGCCAAGCACATCCAACGTGACTTTCCGCTCGTCCTCATCGACACTAAGAATGGACAGCTCTGTGACGAACAAGAGCGGATGCACGCGTTTGAGGCGGATCCAACCTTCAAACAGCTTGTTTCATCGATGGTTTTACAGATCGACAATACTGGTATCAATCAGGTGGTGCAAGAATACTTCCGATACGCCACGTTCTCCCACACGTGGGATGGAGACGAGCCTCTCTATCATGACATCCTGCATGGATCAGTGCACGACCTCGCTGGATCACCCAAGATCAAGAAGTTACTGATGTTCTGCACGATAGTTCGGGAAGCAGGTTTTCGCTGGGCGTGGAGCGACACCTGTTGTATCAACAAAACGGACGGCGCAGCATTACAAGAATCCCTCACTTCTATGTTCCAATGGTATCACGAATCTTCTCTCACCGTCATTCACCTCAAGGGTGTATTCTCCGACTCGGAGCTCGGAGCGTTGGAGGGAAGTCTGGGGAATACCCGCGCCTGGACCCTCCAAGAATTCTTCGCATCTAAGGTCATTCGGTTCTACACTGAGGACTGGAAACCTTATCTCCCTCATGAGAATACTTTCAATCACAAGGAATCCCCTGTCATTATGCGAGAGATGGCACTTGCGACTGGGATTGATGCAAAGGAACTTCTCTCTTTGCGTCCTGGATGGCGAAGGGCAACGGCGTGCGCTCGGCCGTCTGTTACAGGAGGTCCTCACGCGTTCTGGGGACGCCACAATCCTGGCCTGGACAGGGAAGGCATCGGACTATAATAGCTGCCTCCCTGCGGAGATCACCGTTTACCGCAAACCATTGTCACCAGACTTGCCGTCATCCATCCCAGACGACGAGATGGAAACCCTGCTGTCCGAACTGGAGACGTCCTCGACACTTCACGATTCCGCTATAGAGTTGTACGATCGTCTTGTCATTCTTCCAACGCCACGCCTCGTCAGTCGCCGCCTAAGCTTGCCATGCATCGTATTTCTACTGAGGACGGTTAGCGGGCCGTTCCCCGCCAGAGACGACTCTTCTGTGCGCGTTTATCGTGCCACGGCATCTGCGCTCGGGGAGGTTGAGATTAGGACGTCGGATGACTTGGCAGGCCTCACCAATTTGGTGCTCGTCCATCCATGGCTTCAGTGTCTCTTTGATCCCGTCCTTCCACACGAAGATATGATCGCTGACGATGTGGAATCTTTCCCGCTACACGTCACCTGGGATAGCGAACCCCCCGTCCCTGGAAGAAATCTAGCGAGAATATCGATACCACCTATTGTGCAAGCGTTGCGGCTTCCCTCTCCGCTCGACAAAGCAACCCGTGCATTACGGTTATTCGCTCGTCTCAGGCAGCCATTTGGGGCGCTCCTACTTGCACCACATTCGTCCCGGGAATACAAGCGGGTTGCTACGGACAATCCGATCGTCGTACGCATACGCAAGGAAGTTTCGCCGCACTACCTCGCAGACAAGATACGTACCCTAGATATTCTTTGATTCTTTGAACATGGCCATACCTTGACGCTCGTTCGCGATCGCTCGTCCTCTCATACTATTACACCGCTATATTACAGGAGCTCTCTTCTTACCATTGGGGACTGCACGCGCTGGTTCATCTTTTTGAATGTCAGCGTTACTAGTATAGATTACACACGTGGTAAGCTACAGTACCTACTAATCACATGAATAACGATTCATTGCATCATATGGACACTATGCAATCTTATCCTCAGTATTCACTTTGTCATGCAGCTTTCTGGCTCGCCTTCATGGAACTTACCCTGTGTATTTATACATAAGTACTGAGCACTGTTTTCGCATCATGATTACTGTTTTCACTTTCACCAGCCAGTGCGTCACTTTCTTCGCCATATCTGACTTTCCTCCTGCGGAAAGCATTCTCTAGCGCGAACTTTGTCCAAAGCCACACCAAGAAGAAGCCGGTCTAAATACACGGGAGTGTACAACTTCTCCAGTTCGTGTTTCCACAAAGCTGCGGCCCGTGCACTGCGCGAAAATGTCGCTAGAGTTCAAGCGGCTCAGGTAGAGAATCTGAGGGTTGCCCTCGCGAACAAGTGCCGCACCGCGAAAGGCTGCTCGTCTGGGTCAATGTCGAGCCTTGGTTGGTGCCGAAATGTGAAGAGGGTGGGCCGTGACGATTCCACGGGCAGTATGGGCGACATTGGTGGTCTGCCTCGTGGCTTGCATCATCGGTTTCTAGAACATAAACTCGGTCAGCACAAGCCCAACTCGGACTTCTGGCGGGTGGTGGCAGTGACCGTGGCAGTGCTCCATTCACGCATTTACAGCACAGCCACGTAAATTTCTTGGAATAACCTTACTTAGTATTGCGGCGCAGCCCGTAGTATGCCGGCTGCTCGGATCCAGGCTCTGAATCTGGTTTAAATGGATATTATCAATGTAAGCCGTCTAAGAAAACCACTGGCTCAGCGAACTCCCCCAACTGCGAAGGATCGCAACCAGTACTGCCCTCCCGGGCCAGGGCCTCCACAAATGTACTACAGGATACAACCTGACTCGGGCTGCTTTGAACTTTCCTTGTCCATTTGTTACCCCTCCCCGCCTTCCCCACGGCCCACCCCTCAGCTAGATATTGGCCGCACCCGGGCCAACATTTGTGTCGGGTCGACGCTGCAGGTGAATTACCGAGGTCGCCGCGCTGACCGCCACATCACAACCTGGGCCGACACTTCCTCTCTACAGGGGCATCGATCGTGTGTACGCCCTTGCGCCTGGCGATCTGGAGTCCCTCATGGTGAACGCATGCGGAACCTCTTGAGTAACCCCAATGACCCCACCTCCGAGCGCGTCAACTTTGAGCGCCCGTTCGTCACCTTACCCACGGCCATCGTATTCTTCAATCATGTCAATTTAGACAAAAACTACAACTGGCGCCGCCTCAGAGCTAACGCCACCCACATCGACACAAAGGGCTTCACTGGCACTCTCAAAACGACATGTGGGGAGATACTATTTCCTACGCCGAGCTGGCTTGCTGGATCGCTTATCCAGAGGATCGTGAACATACCTTCAGCACACCCGTCAGCACGATGGGTATTCGTCCCTGGAACCAGCCGCAGCACAAACAGAGCAGAAAAATCACGTTCGACCCTGTCGAGATTGAAGAATCCTGCTGTCTTCGGCGCCTTGAACTTGAACCGCATCGACATCGGCCGCACGGCCGACCATTGGATTAATGCTCATAGATGGCGTCTCCAGGGTTGATCCGGTGTGGCACACTGATACGTGACACTACCCTTTACTCCACTGCCGCCAGCATTTCCATTCAGACCCGCTCATAGTTCTCCAACATTGTGCTCCGTTCACGATGGCACGGGGATGTAGCCATGTTTTTCCCGGGCACCAGCCTAATGGACAGCTTGACTCCCACCATTTCTGGACACGTAACGAAGAGCTGGTGTGCAAATGTTCAATGTGTGACTCTGCCTTCGGCCAGTGGTCCCTATATTTTAGGCTACCTATACCCTCCGGACGTGCCACGTTTTATATGTGATTAGCTTCTACTAATGTCGGAGTTACCTTACTTGCAGCGTCTCTCCGTGTGTCGGAACTCAGTCCCTGTGGTGACTTCTGATGTCTGGGAATAGGTGAATAACTCATGATTGTTGTACACTCTTCACTAGCACTATCCAAAGACGCCGGCAGCACGATACACAATTTACTAACCAGAACCGAGCACTCTTCGATTTCCGCCAGGGCTGTCTAGTTCGCAACCTTAGTGGTAACAGAACTCTTCTAGACGTGCCCCTCCAAGACCTCCTCATCGACAATGCCGGAGGCTTCAGCGAACCATGACAAATTTCCGACAACGGTCCAACGCTAGAAAGGGTGTCATCGAGATTAAGTTTCCCATTAGAGCAGGACATACAGTAACGTTGTCAGTGGTAGGCATTGTCTGCTCAGCGACAATGTCGGAGGCGCCATACCACCAACCCATCCAACCCTAGAAAAGATGTCATCGAGACCAGGGTTCCACGACAGCGGCGACATACAACAATGTTTGCAGAAGTAGGCATAGTGTTTGGATATAGCGAGGGAAAGGTAGTACTGTTGCTGGGGGACTGTTGGATTCAGATCGACTTCAAGTCCGTTTTTATATCCCTTCCTGACCCAAACAAACCATCACACTGATGTATGGGGGGCGAGTCGTAGCATCCTTGATTGCACTGGAAGCCTGACATACTGTCGTGCCGACCTTATTGCAAGTGTCGGTTACAATGCAAACTGCTGAAACACCACAATCACACTAAGCTGTACCTCTACAAAAATTACAGGAGGTCTATTCTTAAGTACTTAGATGGTATACCAAAAATCTAAGGAAGTTATTCACGAGCTTCATCCATGATGAGGCAAAAACTACTGTTTGAGGCATGGGAATTTGGCTTCTGGTCTCAGATCTGAGAGATCTTGCAAACAAATGTATAGATATAACACCTGGGGGTCATGGGGCATACTCTAAACTACTTGTGAAACAAATATAGGCCCTCAAATCGTACAGGATGAAGCTCTATGAAAGTATATTGAGGGGTGGCTCATCAGAGAGTGACATGATGTGGCGGAATTGTGACAAGGTTCAATCTCCCCTTGGAATGACCCGAGTCCCTGGGCATGCTGAATGGCTGAGATTAAAACTGCAATGCGCGGCATTGTGTGACCCGGATGTGACAAAAACTTGCAGTAAGATAGAAAACGTCGGGATGCTTCCGTCTGGTCAACATAAAAACATAAAAATCTGGAATAAATCGTAGATAATAGATACATGGATAAAGTACTAGTTATGTGCTACTGAAGCATCCGCCTGTTGTTGTTGAAGCTGTAGACTCGATTTAGTGGTTTTTTTGCACTAAACTAGGCACGATAGTAATAGTACACCGCAGCCACATGACGTCACGGCCCACCCATCAGAAAAAACCTGATCCGCTTATGAGGGGGACATGTAGAAAAGAGGTACATGCAGAACTTTGCCCATGGGGTATTGATAGACGTTGTGAGGGTGAGAAAGCTAACGAATGGAAGTCGATGCTATTGAGTTGAAGGCCATTCCAAATGGTTTACTAAGGGTATATTCTCACGGCGACCTTCGCTTTCAGTTTCCTTCTTATACATTGACCAATGCTCAAGCGCTCACCCTCAAGGGTCTACTCTAAACTCACTTATAATCATGTCCCACGCTAGATTCGGAACATATAACTTTCGGTACGATGAAGCCTCTGACTCTGATTCCGCGTCGGGCAACAGTCCCATCTTCAGCCCCTGTTCTGGCCTAACCAACCAATTCGACACCGATGAGCTCATCGAGACATGTGAAGGCTGTGGTCGCTTTTATGCCAAATGTTGCACCGACAGAGGAATTTGCCACCACAGCCGAATCGTGTTCACGGATGGTGCCTGCATAAACAATGGGGCCTACAATTCGGTGTCAGGGATTGGCATTGCGTTCGGACGACCTGAGGGACACCCAGAGATCGGAGGGGATTACCAGTTTCCCATCCCTGTAGATGACGGGCTCGACCCTGGTGGGAGGCGGACGAATCAACGTGCCGAGCTTCTTGCTGCCGTTCAAGGTCTGAAGAAGATTTGCAAGCATGACGAAGAGTATCTTTTAGAAAAAATGGAAGAGTATGGGGTTGACTATCTCGATCCAGACTCCCCAGAGATTATCATCACTACGGACTCTGAATATGTGGTTAAGGGGATGACAGAGTGGTTGCCCAGATGGAGGGTGCGTACCAGTGTCACTGGTGTCCCAGACTTACAAGTTTGGTTCTGACTCGCATTACTCATTGCCAAGGAAAATGGTCTCAGGAAGTCGAACGGTGAACGACCCTCGAACCTTGATCTCTTCCTCGACTTGGGAGCAGCGATAGAGGCTTGTCAATACAGATATGGCTGCAAGGTCGAGTTCTGGAGAATCGAGAGAAGATACAATTCCGTTGCTGATGAATTAGCTAAGCGTGCTGCGCGCAATGTTGCTGGTGGTGGTGGTGGCGGCTCCGGACAATCTGCACGTGAGTTCAGTGGCTATGTGATTGCATTTTAGCTCTAGTGAGAAGGGAGCGACGGTGCGTTAACGAGATCAATCATCTGTGGCTTGGTTACAACTTGGTTCAACTTATAGCGTTTTTCCCAGTAACGAAATGTTGAACATGTTGAACATTTATAGGTCTTGTCAAGAATTCATTTATCCTCCTGTTCCCCAACAAATATCGTTAGTCACATCCTCAGAACCATTTGTACCTTATTCGTAGTCGTCGAGCAACTAATGCTTTTGAGTGGTGCGTGTAATGTCATAGCACGTGGTTGAGCTTCCTTGATAGATCTTCCTGTGTCGGCGGATATCTCATTTAAAGGATGGGGATTCGCAATGTCGTCCTTGTTCCCTCTTTCCCTTCTCCTAGTCTTCGGAGCTTCTCCTCTAAATCCCGATGGCCTGTTCGTGCAAAAACATCGATCGTCTCTTCGAGCCCCCATGCTGCCTCGCTTCGCAGTTCAGCACCGCACAACTTATCATGACGTGCGATGGCATCTGTCGTGGCCGCTTCTTTGCCAGATGCCCTCGGCACCAAGATGGGATACGACCATGCCATCACTACCGAGTTGTATACACGGACGGCGCCTGTACAAACAACGGGTCATTCAGCGCTGTGTCGGGAATTGGTATTGCATTCGGATTAGAAGGTGAAAAGGGCTACCAGTTTTCCATTCCAGTAGACGACAACCTCGACCCTGGAGGCAAACGAACCAGCCAACGGGCCGAACTCCTTGCTGCGTTGGAAGGTCTGAAGAAGATCGGTGATCACGACGAGGGTTATTTTGCGCACAATTCGAGAACACGGCGCGAGGGCTCTGATGAGCCGGAGATCATCGTCACCACAGACTCTGAATATGTTGTCAAGGGGATGACGGAATGGCTCCCCACCTGGAAGGTTATTATAACAATCATTGTCTGTTGTATTCACTTTATTCTCTCCACCTATAGGCCAACGGGATGCGCAAGCCAAACGGCCAACGACCCTCGAATCTTGACCTCTTCCTCAAGTTTGATGCAGAAGTAATGAAACGTGAACGGGAACATGATTGCAAGGTCATGTTCTGGTACATCGGGAGAGAATACAACACCATCGCAGACGAACTTGCTAAACGCGGTGCACACGCCGCCAAGATTGTTGGACGCGGGGGCCTCGAATATGCATTGACGGCGTTATAAGCGTCACGGTAAAACGGTCGCGTGACGCATTGTTGGTTTGCCCTCGGCGGTTTTTTGATGCGCAATTACCATTTCACTGACTACGCCTTGACAGTGACCTCGGATTGCTCGCTGACTGTGTGCGTAAGAGCGATCTCTCCACAATGTACTTGTTCATTTCATCGCTAATGAAGTCGGTTCACCACCTAGATTCCAAGACATTTCTTCGCCACGACGCTTTATCCTTAGTCCCAAATCTTGATGCCGTAAATTGCCAGAGAATGAAATACTACAAATCGCTCCTGAAAGAAAAGACTGAACTGACACATACTCGTAGTAAGGACGACCTGGCAAACGATGAAGAAGTATAGGGTGCAGCAAGTTTGCACGCTTATCATTCCTTCCTCAAATCCATCTCACAGCGAATCCACAACCATTCTTCCCAGAGATTCCCAAACACGTTCCGTAGCGCCATCACTCACCACAGAGTCCGTGATCGCAGTCGGTGCAATACCATCTTTCACGATCGTTCGCGCCGGCGAGTTGTTTCCCCGAGTGGATGCGACGGTGCTCGTAGAATGCGCCCTGGAACGTGGTGCGAGGAAGCTTGAAAGTGCCGACGGAAGAGTGTGAAGGTTGCTAATTGCGAGGTTTGCGGTAGCGACCTTTGGGTCTTCGTTCTCTTTCTCATCCTTGTGCTTCCATTCCTCGTGCTCGGCACCGCCCGGGATCCCCCATTGTGGTTGGCATGCACCGTTCGCCGACGAGGCCGACATCGACGGATGGGATGCTTGATCCCCTTTCGCGACCTTGGTTCCCTTCGAGTTGCGCTGCGTAAAGCGGTATCGTGGTCGGTGTATTGTCACGAAGGCCAAGTCTGAGGCACGAGGATACCTCTCTGATTGCGATCGTCCCAACGAGGCTTTCGCTTTTGTTGGCTCGCTTGAATTCAGGAATCGCTGAGAATGCGAACGAAGAATGCGTGTTGCAGACCAAGCCGTCGAATCAGGCTTCTGACGGGGCGGCGTAGATGTAAACGGTAGGCGAACGGTGAGCTCTCTTGGTGTGCCCGAGTCCCTCCCAGTATTAGCCTCCCCTGACGCTGTTGAGCTATTCCTTGACGAGCGCCGGGAGGTGAAGGTCTTGGAGCGTAAAATGGACGATTTCAAGTCCCTTGCGCCTGAGGTGGTCTTCTTTCCCGTATCAACCGAAGACGTTCGTTTCAGAGAAATTTCTTTGATGCGAGAGCTCCTCCTACGTTGCAGGGGAGCTGGCGCACCTTCCTCCCCCATCTTTTCAGCGCAGTCTGGGTTTATCGCGGTCATGACAACTCTTTCGTCGGGTTTGGTGAAGTTATCCGAGGACGCGGTGTCCTCGCTGGCCAGCAAAGGAGACCCAGAGAGGTCCATGTTCTCTATGAGCCTGGATTCCCCGACTTTCTGGACAATCTGGGATCCTCCCTCAGAATCCGGAGCGACACTCCCTAAGGATACCCGCTGTCTCTTGGATGGGCGTGTTTCGCTGTCCTCGGCGTCGACCTCTTTCGATTCACCCCCTTCATTCTCCTCTTGTAGGATGGCGAGGAGAGGTAACGTGCTGTTTCGTCCACGCATGTGCAGACCAGACATGGTGCGACTCGCAAGAGGACTGGATCCCGTGAGAGCGTCCTCGATCATGATGCTCAAATCGTCGGTCTGGTCCTCAGTGGCGTCCACCTCCATCTCCCAAGGGGTCTTCTCATAAGGCCTCCACGCCGCATTCCGCGTCCGCACTGCCTTGGGAGCAGGCGGAACTCCAGTGCGCGTGTCCAAACCCAAGCCTAGCCTGGAGACACGGTTCTTGCCCACGACGGGCCGGATCCCGACCAATTCCTCGATGCGCCTCTTCATCTCC
>JBBPRK010001848.1:0-10278 GCA_038093075.1 Boletus patriciae | reverse complement strand
GAGGTTGATCGTGATTGCGCCAGACACTGTACGCACCGTGACCTGGAATGGAATCCCCGTTTCTGCAGATTTCGCCCCGGCTGCTGCTGTCACGCAACAGGGCGGATTCTCCGCTCAGATATCCCCATCTCTTTCGACGACAGGAATTGTCGCCCCTCAGTTGAGAAACTGGAGGTATGCGAATAGCCTCCCGGAAATTGAATCCAGCTTCTCAGACACAAACTGGACGATTGCGAATCACACCGAAACCAACATACCCTTCAAACCTTACTATGGTGACGGACGTGTCCTATACGGTTGCGATTATGAGTAGTATGTGACCAGTATCCCTATCATTGTCCACCGACTCAACGAATACAATAGTTGTGAAAACATTGTCCTCTGGCGTGGACACTTCACCGCCAATGATGATACAAAGTCGGTTAACCTCTCGATCAACGGTGGTGAAGGTTCGTCCCAGATTTTCTGACTGAAGACGACTTTCATGAACGCCTAATAATCAGCTTTCGCTGCGAGTGTTTGGGTGAACGATGTCTTTTTGAATACTTCATATGGAAAGTGGGTTACATCGTTTGTTGTGATGATGCATTGACGATGGACAACCTGTCAAGTTCGACTAACAACCGAAACATCTTGGAAGAAACTGATGATGAATTTTACTTCCCACCTGGCTCCCTACTTTACAATCAGGACAATGTCATCACCATTCTTCAGGTTAGTACCATCTTGTGGTGTATAACGCGTTCACAATTTGACTAGGACAACATGGGCCTGAATGAGGACGGAGGTTAGTTAGCCACTGTCGGTCACCTGCCTCGATTAACTGACGGAATGTTTCAGCGGTCATTGATGAAGAGAAGTCGCCTCGAGGAGTCCGCGGATTTATGCTCAACACCGGCGACTTTGGCGAGTGGAAAGTGCAAGGCAAAGTCGGAGGATATTCAAAGTTCGTTTCATACCCCAAGCATACTTGGAATTCTTTATGACATTTAGACCAGCTACCCGGACAAGGTCAGAGGTGTTCTCAACGAGGGTGGCCTGTACGGCGAGCGATTGGGCTGGCATCTTCCAGGATATGACACTTCGTCATGGGAGGCGAGGGATCTCTCTGAAGGGCTTCCCAACGCTACTGCAGGAGTGGGATTTTTCGTGACCACATTTGACCTCAACATCTCGGAGGAACTGGATGTTCTCATGTCTTTCACCTTTGATCAGTCTTTCCAGCCTTACCGTGCCCAGCTGTATGTAAATGGGTGGATGATGGGCAAGAGAGTAGCAAACCTCGGGCAAGTACACTTTGGATGTTGACAACCGAGTGGTTGATTGACACGAAGACACGTTTAGGCCGCAGTACAAATTCCCCGTCCAGCAAGGTATTCTTAACTACAACGGTGTCAAGTACGTCGATATGCCCACTTGTCCCTTATCTCGTCTTGACGATCCACCAGCACTGTTGCCGTGGCTCTATGGGTAATGGGATCCATCAAGATCTCACCAACCCTAGAATTGACGATCGATGGCTCCTATGAAGGAGGTGTTGGAGGTATCGAGTTGAATAACCCAAGTTGGTCAGCGGCAGGTAGGGGGTAGGGGTACGGAGGAAATGTACTCAGACGAATAGAGGTTGTCCAATATCCAAACCTGATGAGTCTTGTGCTGTGCTTGATCACTTTGAGTGCTCAATCGGTTCATGAAATAGCCATTCCTGTACTTGAATTCTTCTAGCCTTTAAAACTCAAAAATTTAATTGCTCCCAGTCGATGCCCTCTTCCACGAACTCCTTCCTCGTACTCCCTCCAGCACGGCTAAGCTGATACTACTACAATCCATGAAACACTTGCTGTTGTTGGCCCCGCGTTTCGTGGGTAAGTTGATGCTCATTTAATATACACGTTTCAGGTAAGTCCAAGCCATCCGTTCGTGTGGGTCTCTCCATGGGCTAATGATCGCCGGCTGTTAAACCTTCACGCGGGACATGTATGGGTCTCGTACCATCCACCGCGAGTAAACGACTCACATTCGATCGCGCACTATAGATGACACAGTGAGCCTCTCGCCCGCCGCCCTCGTAACCCGCGGAACCCGCTAGCGGCGCCGTTGCAGCGCGTTTCTAGTACCATCACCCTGTGTCGAACATGGACTCGGAAGTAAGCCCCCACCCCCATTTCCGATCGCCCGTGCATGACTCAAACGCGCAAGGGTGTTGCAAAACGCCGTCGCTTTCGATTCGCACCACCATGCCTGTTCATTACCTTTCGATCCCCCTCTTCGCGCCTCACCCTCGTTTCATGTTTTCTTTTCTCCCGTAGGCCCTCGCATCGATGGGGGGAATGGAGAAGATTCAGGGCCGCAGAGGGATCCTGGACGCAGGCGCATGGCTTGCGTACGGCTTCCACGAAGACGAATTCACGTCTGCCGTCGCTGACCACATCGATGGCGTCCGCCTTCCGTTTGAAATTGCATTGGCAGACAGACCCGTTCAAGCCGTCTTTGCGGCGCGTGTTTGACTTGCTCGAGTGGAGCGGGGCGAGGGACGTGCTTGGGAAGATCACTCTCGAGGTATCGCGCAGACTCGCCCTGCTGGACATCGAGCATGGAAACGGGTCAAGGTAGAAGTCATTTATGACTACAGGAGCTAGAGCCCTATGCAAGTAAAGAAATACAAAGACGAGAGAGCATGGGATAGAGGGCTAGGGGTGGGTGATATCGGTATATCTTTTCGCTGAGCGCAGGGAACACTATGGACACAGTGGATCATCCAAAGGGAAGAATGTCAATGCATAGGATGGCGGGAAGACGTAAGGGAGGGATACATGGATAGTAAGCACGAGTTTGCAAAGGACGACGATAAACGGGTTAATGCTTCGCAGGAAGCTCAAAAGTAACTCTCCCTCTAGCAGACTCCGCATCTTCGTCCAAGGATGGGTCATCCACTTGATTGTTCGGCAGCCAAGATTCATTCTGCAGCATTCCGTTGCGTGGCGTGCTCGTGCCGGATGGATGTTCATCCGCGAATCGGATGGAACGGGAGGGTGACGCGTCGCGAGAGTGCTGAGACAGTCTGAGGGACTCAAGCCGTCGATGTTGAATGGACGGATGGGATGAGAGACCGCTGCTCTTCCGCTCGTGATGTGTGCTTCTACCGCGTGGGTCGGTGTCCTCGCGTGCATCCGGGGCCCGTTCTGGTTCGTTCGCAAGAGACACTGCTGGCGTCGTGTCCGAAGAAGGCGAGCGGGCATGGGAAGAGGAGCGACCATGCTCGCTCGCGGACGATCGCCGGCGACCTTTCTTGTTCAGCCCAGCGCCAGCAGGCTTGCCCCTGCTCAATCTGACGCGCTTCCTCCGGACGCCTGGCACCCGCACGGCGGAGGAAGTGGAGATCGTACCGTACCCACTATCTTCAGAAGCCCACCCTTCATCGTCTTGTTCGCCCTCTGCCTGCGTCACAGTAGCGGCTTCTTCAGTCGGTACCCCGGTGGTGGGGGTCCCTTTTTGCAGTTCAGTTCCGGTAGGGATGCCGTCTCCAGCCTGTTCTGCACTCTTCGGAGGGCCCTCGGAAGAGCGGTGGGAGCGATGCATATAAGACCGGGCTGTCTGCAAAGGGCCACCCATGAGAGTATGAGAACCCTCCCGCGCATACGCATGACGGACGACTTCGACGTCAACCTTGCATGGAACATCAGCACGCACACCGTTCGAGACCCAGCCAGACACCCACCTCTTCTCCGGGTCCTGCCCGCCGCTCGATGATCTTATCCGAACCCTCTTTCCATTCCATCACGATCTCAGTTCCGTCCGGAGGTGTTTGCTCCATCGCCGTCTGGTCATCACCCTTTAACGAACCCTCTGTCTTCGAACCACCATCCTTGAGATCGGTGCTTGTGCGTCTGCTCTCCATGATCGTCTTTTCTTCCTCTACGAGTCCAGCCCGACCATTTTCCATAGCATTTACGTCATGATCCCGATTAATGACGACGTCCTCACCACGCGTAATGTGTCGTGTGTGAGTGGCCCAATCAGGACCAGATGCATGACGTGACCACGTTCGTGAGGAGACGGAATGAACACGACGTCCGAGAGAGAAGAACGGGATGGATAGCCCATGTATCGCAACGCTGCAGAGCACCATGAAGGCAACGACGGGCTGGATCGTAGCTGCGAGGAACTCTGCTCGGTTGGCGGGTGGGTTGGAAGGTATGGGGAGGTATCCAACTGCAAAAGTGGAGATGTACACGGCCCCTGAACGTGACAAACAATGGCGGGTCAGTGTGATCTACAGACAACTGCAACGCGTACTTGACTTACCGATACCAATCGGTCCGAAATGACCGCTGAAAAGGGCTTCCCGGAAGGTCTTCACGTCGGGTATGAATTTGTACAAGGCTATTATGATAGGGAGTCGCTTGAGTATCAAAATGAGGAAAGCGGTGAGGACAAGGCGGCCGACGCTCAGTGTCAAAGTCTCGTTGGTGAAGCTATCAAAGGGCATCCATGCACCTACGTACACGAACGAAGCAACGTTGAACAGCAAATCGATTACTGAACTGAACACTGCTTCCTCCGTCTGTCGGTTGAAGAAACCGTCCCACGCAAAGGCAGTCCCGCAGCAAAAGGCAGCGAGGAGGTCGTCGGAGCCGAGTATTGTCATGATGCCGATGGTAAGAAATGCGAGCGAGACGTACTGCGCAACATACGACTGACGATCAATCAAGTCATTACGTTCGCAAAACTTCATGAGATGTCGAAATGCGAAACCCAAGGCGGATCCGAAGACTACACTGAGTGCAATTTCGACTGCATGGTTTCATGAGCATACGTTCAAAGATGTAGAAGAGGACTGACAAAGCCAAAGATACAAAAACCAGTGTTCCATCGCATGGCCAGGGGTAGAATCCAAGATGAGGTAAAGGGCAAGGAAAAGGAAGGGATATGCGGCTCCGTCATTACATCCACACTCCGCGGACAGTAGCCGGCGGATGTGTGCAGGCACGTGCTTGTCTGCATACTTTCCTCCAACCACAGCCGCGGCAAGGATAGGGTCGGTGGGAGTTAAACATGCGCCAACGGCGAGACTAGAAAGGAAGTCGAGCCCGGGAATGAATGCGTAAATTAAGCTTGCGGATACAAACCACCCCTATGGATGGTGGTTGAGCAGTCGGATGAAGGTGAAATAAACACGACGCACCCAAGTCATCACAGGACCGAGCAGGAAGAACAAGCTTTTCCAATGCCGGGCGACATAGGCTTTTGGAAGCTCCACGCCGATGGCAAACACCCCGATAGCAAGGACGACACGGGTAAATTCGAGAGTGATGGTATTCGATGTTTGCTCGTTACCATTAGCCCAACTGCGGGGATCGAACACTCCAGCACCATAGGGTCCTGGGTTGAGTGGTGATCGGAAACCCGTCAGGGTAACATCAGACATTTGAAGGAAACGAATATACTTGCCTATAATGACGCCGAAGAGAAAGGCCCAACAGGCTTCTCCTATATACAGCTGCAGCGGTGATCAGCCCATCGTAGTGGAGGTGATTGGCCAAGACAGACCTTTTCACGAATAAATAGCGAAAACATGCCAAACTAGGTGTAATGAATATTCATTTCGGCCCGAACTGAACGGAGACGTGCTGATGAACTGACCAATACAACGAAGCCACCCAAACATGCATAAGCGATGTGGGGGATGGTTGGACTAAGCTATTCGAGGATAAGTGGGTTGCAAGTGATGCGGGAGGCTCATTAAGGCTCACGGGGTGAAATATCATGACGTCGGCGGGAAGCCGGGGCGAGCCAGGTTTCGCGTGCTAAAGATGAATCGTGACCGTCGTGGACGATGTGCTGGGTCCGTCGTTCACCAAGGCCGGTCGTGGTCGTGGTAGTGAAACAACGCAGAGTCGTAGTCCGGAGTCCGACAACTCGGCAGGGGCTCGTCAAATAATGTCAATTTACGTCAGCACGCGGGGAGGGATTGGGGAGTCAACTTGGTTGGCAGCTTCGGCTCGTCAGTTTTATAGGAAAATTGGGACTCAGGACTCAGGATTGATTATACACGTTCCGTCCTCGCCTTGCGGAGTTATACTCTCGCAGAACGGCATCTGTTGCACTGCGGTGCTCGGAAAGGTGTCGATAAGCCCGCAGTGGCCGCGAGAGTCGTATAAACGTTCAGTTATCCCCTATTGTGGATCACCCTCTCCCACACCCTCCGATAAGCATCCCTTAAGGTCGACACTGAAAGCTGGAGCTCCACCCCACCGCGTATGAATCATGTCACCGTTCCTGCCAAATTGGCTTGGCACGATAACTTCAGGCACGCCGCCAGCGAACAAGCGCTGGGCCAACCGTATCTACGATTTGCTTTCAATTTTGCTAGCTCTCAGTTGCTTCGCGATGTGAAATAGAGCTGAGAGTGTTCTATCTAGCGATCGATCCCGGTATCTTGCAATAAAGCCGAGGCCTCTCAGGTTTTGTCTCGACGCGCGAGATTATGATCCGCTCTGCCAAGTACCCGAACCGGCACTTTTCGCCGGTGACGATTTGTCGCGATTTGTCACGGCGCCCTATTCAATCGGGTAGTAACGTATGCAAGTTGCTTGAGCTCAGAAAGCTACAAGTGGTACATAAGTATCTATGTATTGTAACTAATCAAAAGGAACTCAATGGCCCCGAATTGCAAGAGCTATCTCCAGGGTAATTAACGTGCGAGTAGGTGTGATATGGCAAGGGGGGCGTCAAGGGAGTTAATGGAATATATGTAACGTGTAAGGAGTGTGAGTGAGACATGCGACCACTCGACGACGAGGGAAATCCAACGTGTGGAGGTTTGACAAATTTGGAACCATCGTTTGTTGAGGCGGAAGACCGTGGCAGCACCGGCGCTGATGCGCTCAATTGATGACTCGGCCATAGCGGCAGTACGTTTTCTCTAACACCACAAAATCCGCTAAACCGCGGTTCGTTCGCTCGACTGGGATCCCTCCCCTCGGCTCAAGATGGCGCAGCTAAGAACTTTGATGCTTCGAGGTTTTGTCGTGCCGTTTGAGGTATTTCCGATGCCGGTTCTTTCCCGGGAGCTTCCTAATTCTCGAACACATGGGCGCGTCACTTGCGAGGACGCAAGGGAACAGCCATGCCCGAATTCTGGGCGAGCCATTCGTTTACGACATTCTCTTGAGAAGCCGTGAGTCCTTGCAGGCTCGGTGGCGGGCCTTGTGTATACCTTTTACACGGTCATTGAGTGTCTGGCAGGCAACATGTGATGCAACGCTTGGTCGGCCAAGACCACAGGCGACCGGTGACCTGCTCACCTTGTGGGCCTTCGCAGCCGCTTTGATGGTCTGTAAGTCCCATCAATGAGGTCCATGACGGTAAGCTCCATCTGGGTCTCATATTCCGGATCCCTGGTAGAAGCTCACTGTCCTACGATGTGTGATTCTGTTGGTGCCTGTGACGCATCGACCAGATCGTGTTTAGAACTCCGCATCGGCACACACTCGGCGAGTGGCAGTCGCGTGCGCGATCAGGATCACTACTCCGTTATTTTTCTTCGTTCAAATTTGCAGGTGCAGGTATAGTACTATGAGAACTAGGGATATCAATGTTATAATAAAATGATGAAAATGTTGTGTATTTAGTAGGGCCCAGTGAGTGCCAAAAAGTGAGTACGGTGCCGTTCGGGGATGGTATCCTTAATTTACGGCTTGGGCTCGCTAAATGTGTACCTGGATGACGGTCTTTTTTTTACCACATAGTCACAGTGCCGCCGCAGTCGCTCAGTGGGGATCATGATACATCATCGGACCGTTGGGCCTGCAGGCACTATGTATTCATGCACCCCAAAATGTTCCCATCTGCCAAATTGTAGCCGAAGCCTCACACGAGCCAAATGACCTCGAAGTGCCGCACAGAACTAACCACATCGATGTAGCACGGACGAATACACCGTGGGTCATCATAATATGTGTGCGGAAACCATATTCATTTAGCTTAGCTGCGAGTGGGAACAGCACTTCTCTCTCACACTCGACAGGTTGTATTTGTAGAACGACTCGTTCCTAGAGCGTCGTGCCCGCCTTTCCCCTCATTTCGAGTGATTCTGGCCTATTGGACATTTTGGGGTGTGAACGCCTGCTTCGTTCCTCCAATCACAGCATGACTAGTGCCAGTGCATCTCGCCATCATGTCAACTCCAAGCCCAGTCGATCTCGTTGGGTTGTCTAGGGTTAGCTTTACTCCAGTCATGCGGACCTCTTCAGGCCTCTGCACATTGGACAGCCGAAAAAACTGCACACCCACCGAGAACCCATAGTATAAGCACACCATGCTCGGCGTGTCTGCAAACGTGACAGCCTCTCAAATAATTTACTCTTGTCGACAGGATTTCACACAATCCGAAATGGTCCAGCTCGTCGTCCTCGACTGCGGTAATCTCGCCGTTGGCCATTGCATTGTTTCGTCGATCGATCGTGTCGTCATGTCCGATCTCTTGACGACAGAATCACTACTAGTGATCGCATCAAAGGGTAGAGGAATACTTCTCGACCTCGATGTGTACGCATTGCCGACCAATCAATCTGGATATCGTCCGACATCACACAACGCGCACCTAGTAAGCACGTGTTCCGGTTTTGTCGTCGATCATCCATATCATCATCCTTGGATGATATCCTTGCTTCCGAGGAAGATGCACAAACAAAATTCATTTCACATACCAGCACGTGAATAGATCAATAGTACAACACTTCCATTCCAAAAAGAATTCCGTACAATTTCATTTCGGTTTCGATGTTCCTGGTTTGCGGAACGTACACACCCACATGGTGTGGGTTTCAGAGTGGTTCGTTTGCCAGCCACTTCTGTACAAGCACTAGCGCTTCCGCGGGCTTATCAAACGGAACCTGACCTCTTGTGGGCACGGTGTCCCAACCCGGAACGATGGACCCACCATATGTCCCGCTCCATCGACGGTAACAAAAGTTAATCCGTTCGCGCTCCTAGTCTTACCGATGATCTGTCCACCGATCAGCCAATTTGTCAACGGTTGTGCCACAAACGCGGCTTGTCCGCTCCAGGGCATCTTGCGCGTCCAAACGTCGTTGCTAATCCAATTACAGATCCAGTCGTACGTCCCAGCGTAGACTAGCACGCGTACGCCACGCTCAAGGAGTTGGGAGACATGGGTATACGTTTCGTGGTACACGTCCAGTGTTGCGAGAAACACGTAAAAGATAGTGTCGTTGCAGGCCGCGAGACCCACGGGGACAGCTGGGTCCACGCCGAGCAGTTCGCGAGTGGAGTCAAGGGAAAGCCAATCGATCATGTATCTGAAACGTGGTCATTACAAGTCCGTGGCACATCAACATGATTGCTTACTGCATAACGGGGTAGCAGTGGACGCTTCGGTCACCCTCGCACTTCTTGGTAATGTCGTATGAGTTCAGTCCTGGAAATCAACGATCAGCAGTCCAACGAGGTCCAGATTTCGGCGGGCCATACCAGAATATTTAAGTGGGTAAGCAAGTTCTTGGTCACAAAAGTTACGAGCTGCACTACATCTCATGGCATCAAATTGACGGATACACGATTCAAGAGTCCATTCCTGGCACAGAGGCGCCTACACCGATCATCAGTCAGTGAAACTCTACAAGAACTATGGCTCTCACAGCTTTCTTCATCCGCAGGCACGTGCTTTTTGATGCTTAAACCGCCGCCCGACACATGAATTTACTTAACTTACCTGATGTCCGAAACCGGAGGTGATACAGAAGCAGTCGTACACTGAATGTCGATGTATGTCGGGTACAACGAATAGTAATCAACTAAACCATTTCCTAGCCACGAGCGTTGGTCAGTCGCAATGAAGGTGAAATGCCGACATACCGATCATAACGGACGCCAAATTAATGGGGGCCAAATTGGCCGCGACCAGCTGAGCATTCTGATCATGGATAAGGGATGCGAAAACAGGGAGATAATGACCCTGGAAAGACACATTACTTGGTTCCCCCGAAACGAAGCCTATGTGACCAAGACTCACAGCGTATGATTCGCCCGCCATGTGGAAAGCACGGCCCTGGAACTGCGTAAAGTGTTGGAAGAAGATGGCCACGAAGGCAGCAATGTCTTTAGAGGCCTCCTCTGTCGTACTCTGCGAAATGGTTAGGTACACAGAGCGTTCATGGCAACTAAACATAGTACACACCACAGATTCGCCGTAACTGGCATACGAAAAACCAACACCGACGGGCTGATCAACCCAGAACACGCTTGCATTGGAAG
>JBBPRK010001847.1:0-10282 GCA_038093075.1 Boletus patriciae | reverse complement strand
CAAGCAATTTCGAAGCATAGGGACGCTGTTGACCTCACTCCTGATGGTCACCCCGGGAAGGCTGGCCGTCTGAACAACCTCGGCACCTCATTCACAGCTCGTTTTGATCGCCTTGGCGAATTGGGTGACCTTGGACGGGCGATTTCAAGGCTCAGAGAGGCTATTGACCTCACCTCTGATGGTCACCCTGAGAAACCCACCTATCTAAACAACCTTGGCAACTGCTTCAGAACTCGTTTTGATCGCCTCGGGGAGCCGGGTGACCTCGAGCAAGCCATCTCAAGGCAGAGGGATGCTATTGACCTCACCCCTGAAGGTCACTCCGACAAACCTGGTCACCTGGAAAACCTTGGACACTCCTTCCTCACCCGTTTCAAGTGTCGTGGCGACTTGAGTGACCTCGAGGAAGCAATTTCGAGGCATAAATACACTCTTGACCTCACCCCTGATGGTCACCCCGACAAACCCCGCCGTCTGAACAACTTAGGCAGCTCTTTGGTCACTCGTTTCGAACGCCTTCACGAGCTGATTGACCTTGAGCGAGCAATTTCGATGCAGAAGGTCGCTATCGATCTCACCCCTGAAGGTCACCCCGACAGACCCCCTCGTCTAGAATCCCTCGCCCAATCCTTCTGGACTCATTTCATGCATCTTGGCGAATTGAGCTACCTCGAGCAAGCAATTCCACTATTCTCACAAGCTGCTTGTGCTTCCGTAGGCCGTACTACTGATCGATTTCGCGCATCGAAGAAATGGATTTCCTGTGCTCGTGGTCTACAGCACCACTCTCTCCTTCATGCATATTCTGTTGCTATCGCTCTCCTTCCTCAACTCGCATGGATAGGTCTCTCCCTCACAGACCGTTACCGTGAACTTGTGCGGGCTACTGATGTAGTGCGAGAGGCGGCGGCGGCAGCTCTCCACTCGGGTAACCCAGAAACCGCCGTGGAGTGGCTCGAGCAAGGTCGTTCAATCGTCTGGGGGGAAATGTTTCAGCTTCGCGGCTCCTATGAAGAATTGTCGTCTGCCCACCCAGAGCATGCCCGTAGACTTCGCGAACTGTCTGCCGCATTAGAGCATGCTAGTGCCATTCGCGAAAAATCCCTATCCTCACTATCGGAGCAGACTCACAGCGCAAAGCATCGTACGACGGAGACTTTGGAACAAGAAGCTAACAGACACCATACGCTTGCAATCGAACGAGACAAAATGTTACAGGAGATCCGGGGCTTCCCTGGTTTCGAGCGATTCCTTCTCCACAAAGAGTTCTCCCAGCTCCGTGCTTCGGCACACTCCGGACCGGTGGTCATCCTCAATGCTGCCAAAGGCAGATGCGATGCGTTGATCGTCCTTGCCAACAAGGAGAATGTAGTTCATGTTCCGCTCCCAAATTTCACCTTCGGGCGATCCGCGGGTCTCCAGAATTTGCTGACGAATTTGCTTCGTCATGCTCGTGTCATGAGCCGTGACGCCGAAAGGGACGGGAACCCCAAGTCACGAGACCGCAGAGTCAGCTGGGAATCCCTCTTATCCACCCTGTGGAACGACGTCGTCAAGCCGGTCTTGGATGCCCTGGATATTTCGGTATGTGATGTCATTTTACTGGAATTTAGCCCGCCCGTTCATCTGCGTCATCGAACAGACTCCTGGGGACCTATCACGCATATTTTGGTGTCCGACTGGGCCTTTTGTGTTTCTTCCTATCCATGCGGCCGGTCTTTATGGCACTCAGGCTTCAGAACCTGGGCACAAAGTATTCGATTTCGTCGTATCCTCATACGTTCCTACCCTCAGCATTCTCGCGCAGTCACCCAATCCCGATCCCGCATTCAGCCGTGGTCTCCGCCTCCTTGCTGTCCGTCAGCCCAGTTCTGATGGCCAACCCCGGCTCCCAGGTGTGGATACAGAGCTGGTACACATCAGAGAGGTGATCAGGAATTCACCTTCAGCGCAAACCACCCTCGTGGAGTCCTCTGTCGGAACGGTCGAGGAAGTGCTTACCCTAATGAAGGAAGCGGACTGGTGCCATTTTGCATGCCACGGAATCCAAGATGCCGCGAGCCCAACCGAAAGTGGACTCTGTCTCGCCGATATGCGCCGCTTGAAACTGTCGGACATCATCACATTGTCCCGTCCTCGTGGCGGGCTCGCGTTTCTGTCTGCATGTCAGACGGCGACGGGTGACGGGAAGCTCTCCGACGAGGCTATCCATATCGCTGCGGGAATGTTGTTTGCAGGTTACGGGGGAGTTGTTGGTACGATGTGGTCGATCAGCGACAAGCTTGCACCTGGTGTGGCAAGAGACGTATATGGGCAGCTCTTCCGGAACGGGACGCCGAATTATCGGGATGCTGCGCGAGCGTTGCATGATGCTGTCGGACGTCTTCGAGACAATAGCAGGGCGTCGTTCGTCGAGTGGCTTCCGTTCATCCATGTTGGTCTCTGAGTATTGAATGTTTGGGTGTGTACGATGTGTTACCTATGCATATCTTTGACTGTGTTGTATTGACACGAATTTATGGACTTGACTGATCTCGTCTGTACTATAGAAGAGAGTAGGTGCGGGGCCGTGCGGGCCGAGATAAATTCCCAGGGTCAGTTTTTCGGTCCGCCTGTACCCGGTACCCGCAAAACCTGGTCTTGTGAGATCTCTCCTTCAAGATGGTTTGTTCGGCGTCCTGTCGCGTGCCCCAATGTCCCCGTAGTGCCGACCCTGTTCGGCTGTGCGGGGAGATCTAGGTTGAGGACGTGCAGATGAAGAGACTCCTGCTGCCGTATGCGCAGAAATGCCCAGGTAACCTGTCGTATTGATGTACGCACTCGGCCATTGGCCCGGGATCATCCATCCATATTATTCACTACAAGTTTTCTAGCTTCTGGCTCCCGCAAGAAGCGGTGGAATCGCGGCCCTGTGACTTAGTATTCAGGCCCCAGCCTGAGGCCTCAGGTTCGAGTTGAATAAAGCTTATTCAGACAACCATCAATATTTCGTAAGGAATCTTTTCATTTTCGGACACGGGTGCGTCTGTTCAACCATGTTCAACAACTCATCCCATGTCGATGCCAACCATTCCACCTTCAGTGAGGTCCATCTGGATCAGCATTACAATGCGAGGCCGACGGTGCAAGGCAATCAAATGATCAACACTGTCATCCACAGGATGCACCGCTTCTCGTCGTCATCGATGCCCTTGACGAGTGCGACGATGAGAGTCTCGTTTCGGAGCTCATCGCCCTTCTTGCCAGCCTCCCTCGCAAGACCTCGCTCCCGCTGCGATTGTTAATCACGAGCCGGTCTGAGCCTTGGCTTCAGCCAGATATTTGCTCATTCTTACGCTATGCGGACGGTCTGGCTGGTCGACTGGTCAACCTTCTAGTGTACCCGCATCGGTACGTCACAGTTTCGACAATCATTCAATTGGACATGTACTTAGTGGAACGTTGCCTTGACCACGCCTAACAGCATTTTCACCTCACGGCGTCAATCTCACCGAGCGCCACCGCAGCTGGGGAACACTGGCACCCGAGCCAAATGTGAACAGTCAGCACTCCCGAGTAAACGGATGCTGACGAAGTAACTTCTTGTATGTACATAAGCGGAAAACGCCACTGGAAGTCTGTTGACCTCATCCGTGATGGTTCGCCCCTTTTCTCGTCACTACCCATCAGTTTGAGGAATAGGCAAGGTCTATCTGGGAACATCCATCAATACCTCTGGAGGCGGGTCGCGGTTATTTCCACGCCAGTGCACTGGTGTTGGCTGGGTTGCTTTCAATTAGGTAACCGTGTTTACCAGTGACTCGGAGATTCTACAAAGAACCATCAGTTACCATCGCATTATTCTCTATCTCCATGCATGCCTCATTTGCTGTGGAGACCAGCATGCACTTAAAGGTGCTTTAGGTACGTCGCTCGTTGCATACTTTCAAATCTCTATTTCCCACCCTGAACAATGATGGCCAGCGATTCGAGCACCAGAAATCAACGGCCACGACCTGAATCAAGGATATCTAGTACCTTGACTGTGGGTTTCGAGACTTCGCCCTTAGTTTGCCAACTGACCAATCGAGCAGGACTCTGAACCCGTCCTTGAATGTGCGGCGCAGGAACCGGTAAACAAGGAAGAAACTGATTCCGGGAACCAGTCACACGATTTGCCCGCTTGCTCAGGCTCAGCAACGCAAGCGGACGAGAACGCAGAAGTGATTATAACGAGTACGCAAGTGATTTGTCGACAGCGTCCAGGGTTTGCTAATGCTAAGGTAGGTATCCGAGCAACAGACATTGCTCTTCCCCTTAGACGACTCCCTGCCGGTTTTTACACCGCAGTGCAGCACAGTGGTTGCGAGTGGAGGACTGAAAATAAGCGTGTCTCAGTGATTGACGATGTCGTCGAATGGGGTGGGCCGATACCGATGTGAGACTTCCCATCGTCCACCTGCGTTAGTCCTAACAAAGGTTGTAGTCCATCTGATCTTTCTGCCACCGTTTGTCTTCGGATCTTCGGATCTTTCGAATTCCAGCCCATGCTGGGTAGTGGGGAGCAGCTGCGAAAGTTGACAATTACTGTGAAACAACTGCTGAATTACAGTGCAAACGAGGATCGTAAGTAGGACAGAGTTTTGCATATGGATTTGGCTCTTGACGCCCTGGCAGCGTTTACCTTCTGCCCAGAGGACGATGATGTTATATTCCCGTGTCCGTCCATTTTGGTGACTGTCAAACGGCGGAAACGCAAGAGCAATGAGTCACTAGGGTCAAGGGTCACTGATCCTCATTGTGTAAGTAGCTAATATTTGTCAGTACCGTCCTTGTGAATCATTGTATGTCCACAGCTTACAAAATCGCGAGATCAGCTGGAAGACGCGACAGACCAAGGCCACAGCGCCCTCTCACGTTACCGAAAGTACGGGGAAACCCGAGATCTCGAGCGTTCGATTGAACAATTTGAGCGTGCGCTTGATGCTTGCCCGCCGGACTATCCTTGTCGCGCGGCTGCCCAGTCAAACTTGGCGATGGTACAATTCATCCACCGTCGGGTCGACGACACTGATCTTTCCCTTGACGTCCCGCTCACGCTTTATCGCGATGCATTGGCTGCCCGTCCTGTCGGCCACCCTGACCGACCCGCCACGTTGGTCCAACTGGCCGTCGTGCATTTGGCGCAATTCGAGAAGCGGCGGCATGAGGCCGACGCAGCACAGGCCAAGGAATTACTGTATGAGGCGATGCGCTGCAGCTCTGCAGAGAGTCATGAGAAGCGAGCTGCAATTTTCGTGCTTCAGCTTCAAGCAGGACGTAAAATGGCCCCCGTTCAGGCCGTTAACCCATCGTCCGTGGAGCAGAAATCCGCTTCAGGCTTAACAAACCAGAATCCGTGGGCTTTGGGTGCCCAGTTGTTATACCGTTTCGAACGATTCGGTGATTTGGAGCACCTCCAACAGGCAATCTCAGTTTTGGAGGCATCCGCCCGGTCTGCGTCAGTTTCGGATCACGGGTACCTGACAGGGCTAAAGGATCTCGGTACGGCGTTATGGTATCGGTTCCAGCGCTTCGGCGAGCTGAGTGACCTCGAACAAGCGATTTCGAGGTGCAAGGAAACCGTTGACTTCACCCCTCCGGGTCACCCCGACAAACCTTGCCGCTTGAACAATCTTGGCAACTCCTACTTCACCCGCTTCCAGCGCCTCGGCGAGCTGATTGACCTCCAGAAAGCAATTTCGTGGCAGAGTGACGCCGCTAAACTCACGCCCGATGGTCACCCCCACCAAGCTGTTCATCTGAGGAACCTCGGCGACTCCTTCACAGCTCGTTTCCAGCGCCTCGGTGAGCTGAGTGACCTCGAGCAAGCAATTTCGAGGCACAGGGATGCTCTTGATCTCACCCCCGACGGTCACCCCGACAAGCCACGTCATCTGAGCACACTTGGAAACTTCTTCGTCGTTCGATTCCTGCAGCTGGGTGAACTGGGTGACCTCGAGGAAGCGATTTCGAGTCACAGGGGCGCTCTTGTTCCCACCCCGGATGATCACCCTGACAAACCACGTCACCTGAGCTTCCTTGGCAACTCCTATTTCCTTCGCTTCCAGTGGTTCGGCGAGTTGATTGACCTCCAGCAAGCAATTTCGATGCGGAGTGACGCTGTTAACCTCATACCTGGTGGTCACCCCCACAAACCTGGCTATCTACACGAGCTCGGCAACTCCTTCAGAATTCGTTTCGACCGCCTCGGGGAGCTGAGTGACATTGAGCAAGCGATTTCAAGGTATAGGGATGCCGTTCACATCACCCCTGATGGTGACCCCGACAAACCCTGCCGTATGGCCAACCTTGGCAACTCATACTTTACTCGTTTCCTGCGCCTCGGAGAACTGAGTGACCTCGAGCGAGCGATTTCGGGACACAGGAACACTGTTGCACTCACACCTGATGGGCACCCACATAAACCTGTCCATCTTTGCAACCTCGGCGACTCCCTCACCATTCGTTTCCACCTACTCGGTGAGCTGAGTGACCTCGAGCAAGGCATTTCGAGGCAAAGGGATGCTGTTAAGATCTCACCTGACGGTCACCCGGACAGACCTGGTCTTCTGAACAGCCTCGGCATATCCTTGAGAACTCGTTTCGAGCGACTCAGCGAACAAAGTGATCTCGAGGAAGCGATTTCGAGCCACAGGGACGCTGTTAACCTCACCTTTGATGGCCATCCCAACAAACCCGGCTATCTGAGGAACCTCGGCACCTCCTTTAGAGTTCGGTTTGCTTACCTGGGCGAGCTGAGTGACCTCGAGCAAGCAATTTCGAGGCACAAGGACGCTGTTGACATTGTCCCTGATGGTCACCCACACAAACCTGGCTATCTGAACGACCTAGGCAATTCCTTCCTCATTCGTTTTAAGCACGTCGGCAAGCTGATTGATCTGGAGGAAGCGATTTCGAGGCAGCGAGACGCTGTTGACCTCACTCCTGAAGAACACAATGAGAAACCTTCTCGTATGGGACACCTCGCCGACTCTTTCAGGGCGCGTTTCGAGCATCTCGGCGAGCCCGGTGACCTCGAGCAAGCAATGTCACTATACTCGCAAGCCGCTCGCAGCTCCCCTGGCCCTACTACTGTTCGATTTCAGGCATCACGGAATTGGATTTCATCTGCGCGTGCTCTAGGGCATCACTCCCTCTTTGACGCATATTCTATTGCCATCCATCTCCTTCCTCAGCTCGCATGGATAGGCCTCTCCCTTAAACACCGCTACAGTGAACTTCTGCGAGGTGCTGATGTAGTGCGGGAGGCAGCTGCAGTAGCTCTGGACTCGGGGCACCCACAAACTGCCGTGGAGTGGCTCGAGCACGGCCGCTCGATTGTCTGGGGGGAGCTGTTTCAGCTTCGCAGTTCCTATGAAGAGTTGTCGTCTGCCCATCCAGATCACGCCCGTAGACTCCAGGAACTGTCTACCGCATTGGAGCATGCTAGTTCCACCCGCGAAAAATCCCTGTCCTTGTTATCAGAGCAGACTCAAGGTGCAGGGCATCGTGCGACACAGTCTTTGGAACAAGAAGCTGACAGACACCGTACGCTTGCGATTGAGCGAGATAAATTGCTACAGGAGATCCGGGGATTCCCTGGTTTCGAGCGATTCCTCCTCCATAAAGAATTCTCTCAGCTCCGTGCTTCAGCACACTCCGGACCGGTGGTCATCCTCAACGCTGCCAAAAGCCGCTGCGATGCGTTGATCGTCCTTGCCGACAAGGAGAATGTAGTTCATGTCCCGCTCCCCAATTTCACTTTCAGGCGATCTGCGGGACTCCAGAACGTGCTAAAGAATCTGGTTCGTGATGCTCATGTCATGGCCCATGACGAAAGGGAGGGGAAGCCAGAGTCAGTGGGCCACATCAGCTGGGAATTCGTCTTATCCGCGCTGTGGAACTGCGTCGTCAAGCCGGTCTTGGATGCCCTGGATATTTCGGTATGTGATGTCATTTTACTGGAACTTAGCCCGCCTGTTCATCTGCGTCATCGAACAGACTCCTGGGGACCTATCACGCATATTTTGGTGTCCGACTGGGCCTTTTGTGTTTCTTCCTATCCATGCGGCCGGTCTTTATGGGACCCAGTCTTTGGAACCCGGGCACAAAGTATCCGATTTTGTCGTCTCATCATACGTTCCTACCCTCAGCATTCTTGCGCAGTCACCCAAATCCGATGCCGCATCTAGTCGCGGTCTCCGCCTCCTTGCTGTCCGTCAGCCCAGCTCCGATGGCCAATGCCCGCTCCCAGGTGTGGATACCGAGTTGGCACACATCAGGGAGGTAATCAGGAATTCACCTTCAGCGCAAACCACTCTCGTGGAGTCCTCTGTCGGAACGGTCGAGGAAGTACTTGCCCTGATGAAGGAGGCGGACTGGTGTCATTTTGCGTGCCACGGAATCCAAGATGCCACGGACAGTGGACTCTGTCTCGCTGATAGCCGCCGTTTGAAACTAGCAGACATCATTACGTTGTCCCGTCCCCGTGGTGGACTCGCCTTTCTGTCCGCATGTCAGACGGCGACGGGCGATGGGAAGCTCTCCGACGAGGCTATCCATATCGCTGCGGGAATGTTGTTTGCGGGTTACGGGGGGGTCGTTGGTACGATGTGGTCGATCAGCGATAAGCTCGCACCTCGTGTGGCAAGGGACGTATACGGACAGCTCTTCCGGAACGGGACCACACCGGACTATCGGGATGCTGCGCGGGCGCTGCACGATGCTGTCGGACGTCTTCGGGACAATAGCAGAGCGTCGTTCGTCGAGTGGCTTCCGTTCATCCACGTCGGCCTCTGAATGTTCGGGTGTGCCAGTGGTGTACGACGTATAAGTATTTACTGTCTCGTACGTCCCGTCATCGACACCGATATATAGGGACTTGCTTGGTCTCACCTGAACATTCCATCGTTGAGGTATCTCGATCGTATGAATTCTATTTGCCGCAGCTTGACACGTTATTCGGTATGGCCTGCGCCAGAAAGCCCTACATTTAAACAAGGAGGGATTCGATATTCAATACGTAAACTGGTTCGTCTACTTGGAGTCTGTTTGTTATGGCGTAGATAGTGTCCGTTTGTTGCGTCTAAGAATAATGTTGATCCGAATGGACGAGTGTAGTACACGCACGGCATTTTGCGGTCCGCCTGGGCCCGTACTTGCCAAATCCGGTTCAACGTTCTGACTCCCTCATGCATGCTGTCTCCTGCACGATGGTCTCTTTGTCGTCCTCTCGCGAGCCACGTCCGACTCGTATCTAACAGTGTCTCCACCCCACGACGAGGTCAAAATCTTACCGAGCGTTACCGCAAACTCGAAAACTCCACCCGAGCCAGATCCGAACGTGCGGCGCACGTCTCTGTTCGCCCTCGGACGTCCACAACACCCAATACCATTGCTGGTTTCGTTGTACCCAAAGAGCCCCGGGCACCCGCGGACGATGGTATGTCGACCCTCTTTTCTTTCTCGACGACTAATGTATCTCATCCGACTTTAGAGTGCTGCATGTCTGGATGTGCGGTGTGCGTGTACGACTTGTACGAGGAGGCCCTCGCTGAGTACAAGGACTCTGTGATGACGCTTCGTGCCGCCCTCTCCGCACGACACATACCCGAGACCGAGTGGCCCGCTCACATCTGCACTGGAAAAGCGACCCACACCTCTCCCACGGCGACGGAGAGATCCAAGGGCGCCGTCCTTGATGCGTTTGAAGAGATGGAGCGCGCGCTCAAGGAGAAGCGGGGAAAGCGGGCGGCGGTCGAAACTGAGAGTTCGTCCTGACCCTCTCTTGCGTCGGTTGGCGCTGATCGCGAGATGGCAGAGAGAGCGCGAGGCGACCTGTTGGCGACAGACGGGGACCGGGTAGGATTAAATCTGCGGGGAGTGTACGAGGGCATTAGATGGATTATATTTCCCAATCGTTAGCATTCTAGATGTCATTTCAAGTCATGTATTGTTGCGGTGCCGCGATTGACTCAATGTGGGTGTGAGTCATCCAGGACATGACATAAAATCGACATGCTGTTCCATACTGTCGACTATGGATCAACCTGATAACACCCCACAACGACAAGGACATCGTTTTCGGAATCGTAGAGGGAGAGGACGAGGACGACCCTCTGGGGCCGATCTGGGCGTTGCTGCTGGGAATGCACAACCTCCAGATAGCCAACGAGACACCACACACGACGCGCGGCCTCCAAAACCACAGCGACGGCCACCTCGGTCTGAGCAGCCTAGCAACGAGCCAGGGCCATCCCAC
>JBBPRK010001846.1:0-10291 GCA_038093075.1 Boletus patriciae | reverse complement strand
CTTCAGGCAGTCTTTGCTGAAGTGCCCTTCTTGTTGACAGTTGAAACATTTATTTTTGCCGCCTGTCTTTACGGCATCAATGTCCATGGCGTTAGGGTCTTTTTGTTTAACCCATTCTGCCGTTCCTTTCTGGATGAAGCTTAGGAGCTGTTTACGGGCTCTGGCTTGCCGAAGATCAGCCTTGAATGTATCTAGGAACGTGTAACGCCCCTTTTCCAAAATGAGACGCGAGACGATCTCTTTGTCCGCGTTTTGCTCAAGTAACTCTATTTGCCGAGTTTCGTCATAGTCGGCAAGGAGGGCGTAGTTTTCAAATTTTAACAAAAATGCCTCCATGGGGTGCTCCTTTTGTTTCAAGTTCTGGAGGGCTAACCGGTTCTGGTCCTTTTCGTTGGTGGACCTAAAGTGTTTTTCAACCAGGGTAGAAAAATCATCCCAGTCAGTCTCTCCTACTCCTCTCAGGATGGCGTTCAGCTGGCTCCTTGTGAAGTCACCAGCCCTTCCTCCAACCATGCGTGAGAGCACGTCTGAGATTGCCTTCCTATCCGGAAGTGCAGCGGTGTTTTCATGTCGCCAGCTGCGAACACGTGTCCACCATTCTTCGAATTTCTTTCCAGGCGAACCGTCAAAGTTCCCAGGGTCAGAAAAGATTTTTGATAGTTTTGGCTCGGACGAAGCCCTTGTCCCTGCACTCGGCAACTGGTCGACTTCTTGTGATACGTTTATGTTTAGGATCCTGGTTGCGTCCAGTGCATCCTGTTGTGCTTCCATGAACAGCCTAAGTTCCCCTGCTAGGTCTCCCCAACTACCACCTGACGATCCTGCGACTGAGAGGGCGGCAGCCAAACTTGTGGGGAGGGAAGAAGACATGATATATTACTGGTTTAGGAAGTGTATCAGGAGGGGCGGCGGAGTATCTGTCTAGGACGTAATGTAACCCGACTAATCTGTTCGTCGGGGGGTGGGTCACCGAGGTTAGCGCGGCGAATGCTTTTCCAGAATAACGGCTTCCTCTTCTGGACCCTTTGCTTCTTTCTAGGTACTTCCTCAGGTACCTGCTCCTCTTCTTCTCTTTCTCGTTTAATTACTACCTCAGGACGGGGTGACCAACCTTCCCTAGTTACGGTACACAAGTACTTGAGTTTGGGTTCTTCTTCCCGAACGGACGACCCACGTACGACGGTGGAGGATACTAAAGGGGCGGGGTAAATGAGTTCCGCTGGTTCCAATTCTAGGTTGTTGGGGTCGATGGACTGGTGCGTCTGGATGACAGACTCTTGCGTAATCGGGGAAAGGAGCGAGGCGACAGGGTCAGTGGATCTGAGGGCAACCACAATCGTTCTTAGTGGGTCTACTAAAAACCCTTCTGAGTCTCTGGGTAATACGTACGAGGACGGCCTTAACTCCTTGTGGAGTAGGGAAAGGAATCTTGTGGCCGGGGACGGAGCGTCAACTGCTTCTTGCACAGGCACAGGCGGTGGGATACCAACCGGTGCTTCTTCTCGCTCGATGGGTTCTAGGCCCCTTTGGATTGTGGGAAGTGCACTGCCTCCTGCAGCGACTGTTGCCACATAGGGGTGACAGAGAGAGTCTTCGACTGGCCTAGCTGAGTCGATAGTGGGGAAGGGGCGGAGTGATCTATGGAAGGAGATGGGCACTGGCAGACATCAGAACGTGCTGTGCACCGCGTGAGGACTTGACCGTGAACTAACTTGTGTTTGCGCGTTGACGAAGTGATTCAGTAGAGTAGCGAATAGTAGTTTAGTTCTAGTGAAACAACCCAAAAGGCCTCAGTGTCAACTGGGCTCTAGGGAATTGAAGACTGATGAAAGGCGCACCAAAGGCACTAGCAATTGGTTGTGGAGGTATTCTCACTGGCTGAGGTGGGGAAAAATCAAGAGAACTAAACTGGAGTTCTCTGGCTGGGACTTGCGCCCTTTATATACTACTACATATGTTTGTACATGTTTGTATCAGATCTACCAATGACTGTTCTAGAATATTCCGGTTCCTAGTGACATGAGGTAGAAGCGTGCATCAAGCATGGCCATGAAATGGAAATGAAGTAATGCATGAGGCGACCGCATGGCGGTGGCAGAATGGAAGGAGAGAAGTAAAGCATAGCCATGCACTGCACGGAGATGAATGGAGTGAGGAGTGCATGAGGCATAATGTGAAAAGAACAGAGAAACATAGAGACAGCATGGCTGTCATAGGTTAATCTGATAAGATAAGAAAGAAAGGAAAACGACTAAGTCCATTTGTGCTGATGTTAGGCGTACTGAGCTGTAACAGGTTGGGGCAGCAGTTTAAAATAAGTTTGAAAAGTCAAAGGGACAGAATGCAATGCCAAACAAATAAACAACTTGGTGGTGCCACACTTTACCAGTGGAAACCTGAATAGCATGAATTCAAGCAATGTATGTGTGCATGTCTGTAGCTATCCTCCCACAACTGTCATCAAACTACTAGCACTTTGAGCCCTTACCCCAGAGTTTTATCATCCTCAACTGTATTGAGATGGTCACCAATGTACTGGGCTGGTTTTTCTTTGTAACCTAAAGAATGGATTGATCACACCTGCTTTTTAATAGACAGGCAAAGTGACTTACTTAGTATTACTGCCCATATATCCAAGAGGAACCCCAGTGACCTATATAGAATTAGTTTCATGTAGAGTCAGACATTATAGAATTCATCAACACAAAAAGAATGGATGACCATTAGTATAATCTACCTATCCTAAGGTTTCATATTGTTTTACCAAAGGATAGAATATATTTCTCCCCATCTAAGTTACCAGCACTATACATACATCAGACACAAGTTTCAAAACTTTACATATTTCCACAGTCCAACTATGATCCATAATACAACCCACCTATATCTAAGAAGAATGTGGTATGAAGTTGTCCTTTGTCAAACAAGATGTTGTTAAGGAAGACATTCACAATATGAAGTGCAATCAGGTAGTAGAAACAGACCTGCTTTTGTGAAGGGTAACAGAAAGTTCATCCCCTCAATTGCTCATTGTCAAGTGCCAACCATGTGGTATCCTGTTAAAGGATTAGTTAAAGCACAATATATCACTATGTAGGATGAATAACTCATGACAGTAATCATAATATTGGCAGAAGCAAGATTGAGTCCAACAGCACAAACTTCAAAATGCCTGCAATGCTGTTTGATATTTTTTCATACTTCAATTTTCATTGAGTTTGACAGTGTTGATTTTGCATAGCACAAGGACCTTATTTCTATACATAAGACAGGTTTGCTTAATTAACCTGAAACTACACTTACATCGAGTAGGGCATGTGAAATTCAATGTAGAAGTGCTAAAAAATAAATGTCAGTTTATATTGCAACAATGATGAGTGAGGCACATGACTGTCTAGCAGGGCCATACAATTTGAGGACCTGATTTGGCATATCTGTTCTTGGACATGTAGCACAGTGGCCATCTGAGAAGGCCACAAATCACCTCATGTGTTCACAAGCAAAAATACGCTACAATAAAACTTACTTTGTATGTGTCTACACCTACCATTGGGTTTTCCAAGATCAAATTTTTCATGAAGATTTACAATTTATTGGCTTCCCAGACAACCATATCAAGCTTGAGATTATGTTCTTGATATTGATGCATACAACATGGTTTCTCACCTTCAGGATTGACCAAATTGATGGTGTGCCAGATCATATGTTAAGGAAATCCTTCTTTGAATTTCCATGTCCATTCTGCAATGATCCTCAGACTGTCAAGTGGTGGTGTCTATTTATTTGTGCCACCAATGAGAACCCCATGAAGAATAGAGCCTTCACTGCCAGCTTCCCTGAGTGCCTTTGAATTGAGATGGCTTTAATCTTTTCACTAATTGCTAAAACAGCTTTAGCATTGGATTGAACTGCCTGGACAACCATTAAATACTGTTTACAAGCCAAATTGATGTCTTTACTTACTGTGTTCACCACAATCACCAGGTATTGAGAATATTGCTGTTTGCTTGTGCTGTATACTTGCATTCACCATTTGCCCTAGAAGTCCTAGCAATCCATGGCAGAATGTCAAAAAGTGGCATGTCTCAGGAAGTGTCATATTTCATGCTCCCACTAATCCCACACATTCACCTGGATGATGATGATGTGAGGTGTGTCTGGGTAACATTCCACCATGCAACATTCCACAGTTGTTGCTGTGTGAAAATTCAAGATCACTAGATTACATGTACAAGACCATCAACAACCTGCAAGTGTTGCCCACTTCTCTCAGGCTTAGCTTGCACTGGATCCTATCAATACTGTTGTCAATCTGTAAATGGTAGTGATGGCATTGAACATTAATGATAATGCTGCATATACCACAAATGACCATGAATATGAGGAGCAAACAGCAGGTACTATTATGATTTTAAGCATTATTTTCAGACAATAATGCATGTATATTGTGACCATCATTCTCAACATAGTAATGGGCCCCCTTTCCCCTCCACATCCCTTTCCAATTGAAATGTTTTATTTCTATTAATGGCTGAGTGTCTGCAGCAGAGAGAACCCCCTTCACCTGTCCAAAAGAAGTATCTTTCGCTAAAACCATGCAGCAATTCTATGTAAACACAGCAAGAATTCCCTAGTATAAATATATACTTCTAATATCAGTTGTGAAGTCTTGAGGACATTTGAATGACTATTAGAGTAGCAGCAGCAAAGTCTGATGGCCTGGATGATCTTCTATACTATATTGAGTGATGTGGATGTTGAACTCTCTGTTGCACTAGCATTAGCACTCAAAAAGACTCTGACCAACCTTTCCACAGACAGTGAAGGTCAATTTGGTGTGACAGAGAGAGAATGAGTTAAAAGAGGGGTTCAAGTGTAGCCTGTGTGGCCCACCAGATGGTGTTTGAAATAAGGTGGCTGGCGAGGCAAGCTGCTCCCTTCTGGCTACTAGACCAATTAGTCATGTGTAAACAACATTTAAACCAAAAGGAATGGGCAGGAAGATTACCTGGACATGAAAAGGATGCACATTATTAAGATATATATACCTGGAATCCTTGTTTGTAGCACTTTGTATCCATGCTTCTTTAGCTAGTGCACGTTTGGATTTGGTCCTGGAGCAGGTTTATGCATCAGTGTTGAATGGGAAGCCACATGTTCTATACAAAGTGAGGTCTTGATTTGATAAAGACACTTTGGCCATATATACAACTACCATGTCCTGGATGCAGCCTGGGCCAATCCTGCTTGCATAGCCTCCCTTGTGACATCTACAAATATATTCTCCAGCAGTCTGTGTAAGAGCAGGAAAGAAGACATGGGTTCCAATTGCAGGACTCACATCACATCAATGCATTAAAACAGGCAAACAGATTGCATAAATATTACAAATGCCCTGTCTATACTGTGTCCATGCCCTTCAGAGGAAAGCCAAATAGACCCAAATGTTGCTTTCCAACCCAAAGTGTATCTTCCACACTCTATGATTCATACATGAAACTGCATGTTTCAGACAGCAGTCTGGCAACCTCATGCCACCAAAATTCTAAAACAGCCCCAGTTGTGAAACCCAAAGGCCTGTGACACAGTCACCCATCAACCATAGCACATCCCATCTCCAGCACTCAGGACCCATCACATGGTCACTTTCTTTTCAGTCCCATATAGGCTTTGCTCTGTTCATAGAGCTGTTATCACCTGAAAACCCAACAATAGCTAGCTAAATACAATAGTAATACCACACATGTACTGTCTGACCTAGGGCCACTGCCCTGCTGGACAATAAACAACAAAGAAAAGAAATACTGTGACAAAATAGGAATGGTACTTGCAGTGCTTATGGACCATGTACAGATAGAATTGTCAATTCTGTTTTAACAGTCCATAGCTTTGTGCAAGCAGTATAAACGTCTTTTTGATATCTTTGCCAACTACATTATCCATTTTGTGCAGATAGACACCCATTCATGACACATTTTCTACCAGATTCTATCAATTACACTAGATGAAAGGAAATTTTTTTTTTGAATAAAGGTTGTGGCGTACAAAAGTATGTTTGTTATTCTGGATGTGTAGAACAGCTATGGATAATTCTTATTCATTTTTCTTGTGGGCCCTCCATAAATCCAAAAAGAATTTTACAATCTGATGGTGGAGTTATATTAACTAAATACCAATAATGTGAAAATATTCATATTTCTATCTTGTCATCTAAACCCTTGGCATTGTGCTTGGAAAATTCTGCCAATAAGTAGACCTGCCCTAAAAGATGATTGAAAATACATGGATGTTGGCTCTGTTTTGTTCCTAGGGTTAACCTTAACCATGCTTGGCTGTGACATTCGTTAAATTCAATATGGACAAAAGATGCCCTGAATGACCAGTGATTTCTAACATGTTTTCCATCTCAGGGGCTGGATCCATCACATCTTGAGAAAATGTAGATACCTTCCTGGTTCATTCCCAACCACACTTGACTATAACATTCATTTGATCTACTGACTTCACCATAGGACCAAAGGTGTAAGTGTGGTCAATAATATATTTATTGTTTTATTCAGCGATCTCTGGCATGCTTGCAGTCTCAGTAGAAGGGTCTACTCCACTCTCAACATCTGGAAATTTGTTGTCTTTACCAGCCATGACCTGAGCATTGCTCTCAGGCTGCATTGCAATCTCTTTTGGAATTTCAGTTTTCTGCTCATCTATACCAAGTATGTTGACGTCATCAATCATTGTTGTAAGTATGTTCAAGCTCTTTGTTATAAATAGAAGGTTATTGGATGCATAAATGTTGTAGCCATATGGCCTAGTGTTGTTGTTATTGGTGATGGTGGTGGTAATGGCAATTGTGTGCCATTGCCACAATATAGTTAAACTGCCAAATATGGAAATACAAATCACCACCAATTAGCGGTGACTTTGCATGACTCCAGAGATTCTAAAAAACGATGTGGTTAGTGAATATTGTGACTAACTCACAGAATATATAGCACTTACTGTCATGAGGCTTGATGACCAAATATGCATAG
This sequence comes from Boletus patriciae, assembly GCA_038093075.1. Classification (NCBI taxonomy): domain Eukaryota; kingdom Fungi; phylum Basidiomycota; class Agaricomycetes; order Boletales; family Boletaceae; genus Boletus; species Boletus patriciae. Next base: position 3,260 of record JBBPRK010001846.1, on the reverse strand, counting down.
TGTGCATCTAGTTTGGGAGCTAAGCTACGAACGATGGTCGTTACGGCTTGAACATCCATCTTATTTGTCGCTTCTTTACATTGCAGCTTGGCTTGTTGTAGAAATGCGTCACCCTCATAGGGTAATCAAATGTATCAAGATACTTGTAAAAGAACAATCAAGGTAATCAGGTAGCTCCTAGAAATGGAAGGGAAATCTCCAAGAGGACGAGACTGGGGTCCTCCTGGTGCTCTACTGAGGGCTTATCTACTATACAGGGATTTGTACATATGTATGGTACATTGTACAATATGCTATGGTACTCAAGTTAAGTGCAAGGTGAACATGCAGTTAGTGTGCACCTTGACGCAGCTATAGAATGGAAGGGAAGCCATACATGAGATAACCATGAGGTAGGCTATGTGCATGAGGTGACCATGTGTGTGGCTGCATGACATGTGTGATCAGTATGGTTGAACATGAGGCAAGTCTGTGCAACATGTGTTAGATGTGAGGTGTACAGCAACACATGTGTTACCCATGAGAAAGAAGTCTAGACTGGGTGTCTGGGCTTGAGCATTTGGTGTCCTTAGGTGATAGGAGCTAAATAATAGAGGCTAAATATGAAAGTTGTTCTAAAAATCCCAGACAAATAGGGAAAAATAAGGAACAAATATACGTAGTGTCTGTAACAGCCCAGTTTGGTATCATAAGTCACCAAATGTGTTTTGAATAACTATGTAGATTATCAAAACATAGGGATAACATACTTCACAAAACCTGGAACTTAGCTATGGTTCTTGGCTCTGGAAAATACACAGAAGAGTGAAACTGGCTGGCCACTGTGAACTGCGTATTTGAAGGCATCAACTATTCCATTGATTATATGTCCACCCATTTCAAATAACATCTTCAATGTAGAAATGATGTTCATACAAATCTAACTTTACAATGGTGACAAATACAACTTCAATGAAACAAACTTTCAAATATACAAGTCTTATATCACTCAGAGCTGGCCCACCAGATGTTCTTCTGGCATTCAATAAAGCATGCATAGACAATCTAGTGGCAATGAAATGGCCCACCATGAAATACCTCTAGATGATAGCCAGATCAAATGGGGCATATATGTGTCATATCCCGAACTCTACCTGAATCCCCAAGGTACTCCCGAGTCATTCCCGAGTCATTTCTGTATGATCCCCGAGTTATCCCTGAGTACTCCCGAGTACTCTCAAGTATTCCCGAGTTTCCCGAGTTAAACCTGAGCCGGTCCACTTACCTCCTTATACCCAAATAATATGTATTCCCCCGAGTCTAGCTCCGAGTCTCCTCCGAGATTTCGGAATTACGGCCCTGTACTATTCCCTTTACACCCTATACACTCGGAACTGACATACGTCCGAGTTTCCAAGCTTCTGAGTATATATCCCCTTTCATCCTCTCTACATTCTTGTACTTTTATTAACCCCTTTCAGACCTTCGGATCTTAGGTTCCTCCGAGGCAGTGTTCCTGCCACTCAACACTCTCGTAGCTCCGGAACACTGCCCCGAAATCTTGTTCCTCTTATGTTTCTGTAGTTTTCCCTTTAGTATAAATACCCTTCGTTTACCCTCCTGTACTTTAGTTCGAATATCGACTGAGACACACCCATGTCAACTTAGACTGACTCCTGTCAACTTTGATACTCTCCTCATCGTGTTCAACATCCTCCTGCCTGTTTGGGACGAATTCCTCTCGTCTCCGACACCTCGAGTTTGTTCCCTCCTCGTCGTTCACTTGTCTTGATCACTGTCCGAGCTACCACCTTGCTCCGACACTCCAACCTGACCTCTTCCGACCTCTGGGACCCGAACTGCAACAACCGCACAGCACATAAGCTGAGGCCAAGTCCCATGTCCGAGCAAACTTTGAGTTTCCGGAGTTTCGGCCAGGAGTCCGATCCGCATCTTGACAAAGCCCTTCTGTACACAAATAGAGAGATCATCACAAGAGGAATAGGGAACATACGTGTAATGAAGTGAAGCGCTATTGAGTTCCAAGAAATTTGAGTAGGGAATTGGAAAAGAAGAATTGTACGAAGCGTGTGAAAAACCAGACATTGGCCATGAAAAAGGGACAAGTGAATTGAAAAGGTATTCAAGACTTTTCGAGAAGTCTTCACTTTTCTTCACCTTTTTCCACAACAGCTCGATGTCTTCTTCAACCAGCTCCTCCTCTAACTGCTTCATATATTGCATCAAGCTCATCTTGTGTTTTTGCGGCCTTGATGAGGCGCTGTAGACAGCGTTGAGCTTTATGAGCAGTGGTTTTAGAATATTTGAAGAGGTGGCACTGTCAAGCGTTGAAAGCCTCATTCCAGTCACTTGTCCATGGCGCAAACTTGTGCGTTGTCCAGCGTCTAGGGTTATGAAGGACTTCTGCCGGAGGAAGCCAGTTTGGAGTGAGAGATTTTTCTAAGTCGACATGATGAGGCAAGTTTGGAGGAAAATGAGTACATCGCAGAATTTCGAGGCCTTGGAAATGGACGCACGTCATGAAGGTATCCTCTAACATCTCGACTGGGAAAGCCCAGCCAGCACCTTCATACGCCTGTGTGATCCACTCATCATGGTACATGAACGAGTTAACCAAGTGCATGGACTTTGCACTGGTCTCGCATGGTCTGATCTGAAAGGGAAGACACATGTGGTCTGAGGTGTTAGCCTCAGTTTGATCGAGCGGGGGTAGGCGGTGGGACTGGAAGTGAGGGCCCACCATCATTACCCACTGCGCACCGTCCTCGAGTGTTTCAAGAATTTTCCAAGTGCATACCATCTCCGGAAGAGTGACCTCCTGGGGGGTTGCAAATCATGCAAATGTTCTCTCCACCACGTCTTGTGGTGGGCCTTGGTATTCTGAAGATCGCTCAGGGTATGGACCGGAAGTGGTGGGATAGAAGTAGTCTTCTATGGATCCTGCTGAACTTGTTGGTCTCTCTTGGGGTTCAAGAGGTGTGGTCCTGAGGACCACAGTCAAGTTAAAAGCATGTTCTCCACCAATTAGTCTCAGGGACAAAGTATATTAGTCTGGTCCTATACACCGGAATCTCATCTCACCTGCACGGCATGAGATGGTGATCGAGTCATCGTCTCTGACAGCTGGGTTACCCAGTGCCAGGTTGAATGCAAACACGGTCAAGTAGTTGACTTGGATCAAGAAGTAAAGTAACCAAGAACCAGCGCGCCACGAAGGAGGCATGATAAAATCAAATGTGTATCCTCGTGAGAGCGGGGCT
>JBBPRK010001845.1:0-10296 GCA_038093075.1 Boletus patriciae | reverse complement strand
CTACGTACGCTATGTGTCAGCCTGTTCCGAGGAGAAATCCAGGAAACATACTGAAGTAATCGACATCTCGTCTAAGATTGAACAAGAATGAAAAACGGATTCGAGCAGCTTCTGCAACACCACGCGACTTGCCTGTCCCAGATGACTGGATGATGGAAATCATATTATTGTATACATCACGTTTCATGGAATAACTGTCCACAGTTTCAAGGAGTGCTTCTGGGAAGCCAGGGATGTAATCAGCTGTAAATGCTTTGAAAGCAGCTAAAATATTGCCAGGTGAAGGTTAGCTGGATGGCGCTTGAAGAGCAGGAATAACTTACCATCCCCTGACATAGAATACGATTCGATCAGTCCGAGCATGTGAAGGCACAAAAGGAAAGGTACTGACGATCTGAATTTCTACCAAAAGCAGTGACCTCACCTGCATGAAGGAGTTTGATCAGAGTCATGGATCTAGAAAAGTGGATCTTACCCCCTGATTGAGGACCATCCGAAGTGTTGTATCGGACCTCTTGTCGAAGAATAGCTAAGAGAAAGCTGATTGTGAGCGGGAAAGCGAACAGATATCTCAGAGGTACCTACGCAACAACATGACATCTTCATAGCGCCCTTGTTCAATGGCACGTTCCAAAGCTTCCTTCAGCTCAGGGTTGGCCGTGATCAGCTCCTGATAAAGAGGTAATGTCGTCGCCAGCCTCAAGCATAATGCAGATGGGGCAAAGAGTGGAATCATTGATAGTGCAACAGCCCGTATGACATCCCAGGGCATCTGGCTGCCTAGGAGTGGCTGGACCACTGAGTGTATATTTGCATTTGCTGTCTCATACTGATCCTGTTGGTCTATATTGATACGTTTGGTTGTAGGTTGTTCTTCCAGCTGACTTGGAGGTCGTTTGGACATGATGGTGTAGGGAAGGGGCGACTCAGGATTTCGAACCCCGACATGCAATTTAAGAGCTCGATCAGTCTCGGGAACTGCCGACTTGAGCGGCCAGCACGGCCACACCACGGTTTATTCAGCTGAAGTTCAGTTTCAAGTTATTGTACTTTACTACAACACTACACAGCCCAAGCTGGCTTGCCATCGCTCAGACTTTTCGGTTCGCCAGCTAACGGGCCTGGTTCTTTGACGTCGTTTTTCCCATGCGACCACATAGAAAAGTTCATTTCCGCTCGAGGTGGATGGCAGCGAATAGGTATGTAAGAACTGCTTTTCGAATCTTGGTGCAATTTCTGAGCCACGCACTCGTAGGCTATCTCAGCTCTAGTCCCTGGAATATGTGGCCTGGGAGTGAGCGCATGGGCTGTGTGACCGACCCTGAATCGAGGAATCTTTGTCGGTGATTAGCTGGCAATAAGGAGAGGCGCACCCCGGCCTAGACTCGACTCTCACTGAATTCACCAAACCCACCGCAATGCGAGAGACAAACTGCAGGATTACTTAGAGAACTGGATCGGTCTGGGTGCCCTGGTCGAAGGTCGAGTGCTTTCAGTCAAGCCCAATGGCGTCGTCGAGGTCCGTCATTGCCCCAAGCTGGTCGTACCAAGTGGAGAGATCTACTGCAAAGTTGTTCGAAGGTATCGACCGATTTGCATGCCCGGGTAGGCAAAGGTCGAGCGCTTCTCGGTGGACGACAATGGCTGCATCGAGGTCCTCCATTCCCCGAGCTAGTCGTACCAAGTGGAGAGACGATTTGCAAGGTTGGTTAAAGAGATGGATCGAGGAGGGTGCCCGTATGGACGAAGGTTGAGCGCCTCCCAGTGGAGGTCCTTGATTGCCCCGAGTTCCTTGTACCGAGTAGAGAGATAAATTGCAAGGTTGGTCAAAGACATCGACCAGCCTGGGTGGACGAAGGTCGAGTGCTACTCGGTTAAGGACAATGACCCCCTGAACCGATTGCACCGAGTAGAGAAACAAGCTGCAAGGGTCGTCTGACGTCGATGGTGTAGATTCACCTGCAAATTCAGCTCCGACGCCCGAGCGTGGCGACTGAAACAGACCTCATAGATTTGGATGGGCCAGTGAGGAGCCTTCTGACCATCCGGGCGATCAGTGAGTGCCCGTTCGCAACGTTGAGTCAGTCAGAAAGACACCCTTATTCAAGGAGTACTCTCAACAAGATATCCGGGTCAGAATTGGACTTCGATGAATCTTCGCACATACAAAGTGCAGAATTGGTGCCGTCCTGCATTTTCCAGTGTCTTGTCAATTGCCGACCGTTTGTTTGTGTAAGTGTGAAGTAGTACCGGTACTGTTTTTTCGACTCGTACAAGAGTTAGTACTACCACAGGACCGGGGTCGTAATGACAGGTGCCCTAACATTCAGCAGATTGGAGTTTCTGATTTACGTTGTCTTTTCAGACCAAACGCAATTCCCCTACCCATCGCTGAGGATGGGAACCAAAATCACCCTCCACCGCATTACATTGCGCTTTTGGCCAACACGGCTCGGTCGACCTACTCTGATGGTCAACCTTGCGGATCTCCTCTACACCCGGTTTGAGCAATGGGGTGCGGTATCAGACCTCGACGAGGCACTTGCCCTCGAGCGTAATGCATTGGAACTTCGCTCCCAGGAGTATCCTCATCGAGCCACTTCACTGGGCAACATTGCGCTTTACCTCTATACCCGTTTCCAGCAGCTCGGAATCCTGTCTGACCTTGACGAGGCACTTGCTCTCGAACGCAATGCATTAGGACTTCGTCCGCAGGGGCATACGGATCGAGCCCTTTCACTGGGCAACATCGCGCTTTACCTCTATACCCGTTTCGAGCGGCTCGGAGTACTTTCGGACCTTGACGAGGCACTTGTCCTCGAACGCAATGCTTTGGAACTTTGTCCACAGGAGCATCCTCATCGAGCCACTTCACTGGGCAACCTTGCGAGTTCCCTCCATTCCCGTTTCGAACAGCTCGGAACGCTTTCTGACCTCGAGGAGGCCCTTACCCTCGAACGCAATGCGTTGGAACTTCGCCCGCAGGGGCATGCAGATCGAGCCCTTTCACTGGGCAACATTGCACTTTACCTCTATGCCCGTTTCGAGCAGCTCGGAACACTGTCTGACCTCGACGAGGCACTTGCCATCGAACGCGATGTATTGGAACTTCATCCCCAGGGGCATCCTCATCGAGCCACTTCACTGGGCAACCTCGCGCGATCCCTCCATTCCCGTTTCAAGCAGCTCGGAATACTTTCTGACCTCAAGGAGGCACTTGCCCTCCAACGCAATGTATTGGAACTTCGCCCGCAGGGGCATTCTCGTCGAGCCCTTTCACTGGGCGACACCGCGCTCTACCTTTATACCCGTTTCAAGCAGCTCGGAACCCTTTCCGATCTTGACGAGGCACTTGCCCTCGAACGCAGCGCATTGGAACTATGTCCGCAGGGGCATCCTCATCGAGCCGCTACACTGGGAAACCTCGCGGGTTGCCTCCACTCCCGTTTTGAGCAGCTCGGAACACTATCTGACCTCGAGGAGACACTTGTCCTCGAACGGAATGCATTGGAACTTCGCCCCCAGGGACATCCAGATCGAGCCCTTGCACTGAGCAACCTCACAGCTTCCCTCCATTCCCGTTTCAAGCAACTCGGAACGCTTTCTGACCTCGAGGAGGCACTTGCCCTTGCACGCAACGCATTGGAACTTCGCCCACAGGGGCATCCTCATCGAGCCACTTCACTGCGCATGATCACGAGTTACCTATATGCTCGATTCAAGCACTCAACTATCCCTGATATCAGTGACCTCCAGGAAACATTCAATCTATATTCTCAACTCTCTGACACTTCTCAGACAGTGTCTTTCGCTGCTCTCGAATGTGCCAAGGAATGGATCCGAGCAGCGGAAGAGCATAAACACACCACCACAGTTCTGGCTTACCAAACGCTTTTGCGCTTCATTGTTCAGCACCTCGCTACTCTACCATCTCTACCTCAGCATCTTGCATTATTCAAACAGCTGATGACATCAACAGCAGTTGATGCGTTTTCAGCCTGTCTTCGCTATGGTAATCCTGCCAATGCAGCTGAGCTCCTCGAGCAAGGCCGTGGGGTCTTCTGGAGCCAGTTAACCCGCCTCCGTTCTCCCCTTGAAAGAGTGATGACATGCGGTGACACAGGGAAGGAATTGGCAGACAAGTTTACACAGTTGGCATCCTTGCTTCGCAGTGTCCTTGATGCCCCCCCTGGCGCTGAGTCCCAGCATGATCGGGCGTTCCGTCTCAACATCCAATTGCACGATATTGCCACTGAGATTCGCAACTTGCCTGGCCTCTCACGTTTCCTTCTTCCACCACTTCTTTCGGATCTCCAAGTGGCAGCTTCCGGTGGGCCGGTCATTATCGTCAATTCCAGCCAGTACAGCTGCGATGCGCTGATAATGCTACCTGACCGAGATCCTGTCCACATTGCTCTCCCCATCACGAAATCCCGCGTATCTGAACTAGCCCTAGAACTTCGTTCTCTGACATTGCGCGCCAGATTCGATGATATGACGAAGGAGTTCTTGAGATTCCTACGAGAACTCTGGGACGAGGTCGTTTTCCCAATCGTGACAACCCTCCAGGAGTTCTGTCCCCGCCGATCGCGCATCTGGTGGTGCCCGACCGCCGAGTTCTCCGTTCTTCCATTGCATGCTGCCGGCTCCTTTAGGAAGGGCCAGCCGATGCTCTCCGACATTTATATTTCTTCATACACACCCACCTTGACGGCCCTCATTCGCGCTCGTCAGAAAAGACCATCGGACCCATCCATGGAGCAGCATGCGAGTCGTTTTTTGGTCGTAGGCCAGGCGCAGGCTCTAGGAGAGTGCGAACTCGTTTCGGTGAACGCTGAGCTGTCCAGTATATCACAGCGCATGGGGTCTGTCGCGGCGCTTACTCGCATTCAAGACCAGGATGCAACGATCGCCAAGGTCGTTGAAGAGCTCGAAAAGAACGAGTTCGTTCATCTTGCCTGCCATGGGATCCCGGATCCGCAGCGACCCTTCGAGTCCGGGTTTGCTTTGGGTGACGGGCTGTTGAAGGTCGAAAATATCATGCGATACGACTTACAAAATGCCCAATTCACGTATCTATCTGCTTGCCACACGACCGTTGGAGACGAGGAGAGTCCGGACGAGGTCATCCATCTTGCTGCAGCCATGCAGTTCGCCGGATTCCGTTCGGTGATTGGCACGATGTGGGCTGTGGATGATGGGCACACGAACGAGATTACATCCAAGTTTTATCAATATATGGTAGACGAGTCTGGTCGTCTGGATCACACCCGTGCGGCGCTGGCGTTGCACAAGACGATGAATAGTCTTCGTTTGAGCAAGATACCCCTCGATCAACGAATCCTGTACATACATATCGGTGCTTAGAAGTAATTTCTACTTCCCGATCTGAGCGCGTGTTTTCTGCGTGCGTGACCACTGAGACATCATATACTCCAGGTGTGGTTTACGCCAAGGATTCTTGATCTTAAAGGATGGCGTGCTTTTTACGGGCAATTCTTCATTCCAAGGCTGCCCCCCACAGCCAGCCAGCACAGCCACACTACGGTTCAATTTTCTGCACTTTACTACAGTGACACTAAACAGTCCAAGCTGGCTTGCCGTCGCCCAGACTTTTCGGTTCGCAAGCTAGCGGGGCTGGTTCTTTGACGTCATGTTTTCCGTGCGACCACGTAGAAAAGTTCATTTCCACTCCAGGTAGACGGTGGCGAATACCGGGTATGTAAGAACTGCTGTTCGAATCTTGATGCAATTTCTGAGCCGCGCACTCGTAGACTATCTCAACCCTAGCCGCTGGAACATGTGGCCCGGGGATGAGCGCATGGGCCGTGTGACCGACCCTGAATCGAGGAATCTTTGTCGGTGATTAGCTGGCAATAAGGAGGTGCACCCCGGCTTAGACTCGACTCTCACTGAATTCACCGAATCCACCACAATGCGGCTTCCCCGGCTCCTTGACGTTGTCCTACTGGCGGCCGGCGTCCATGCAGCGGTCCTTCAGCCTCAGATCCCGTCTGTGCAATCATTTTATCCCGACGAACTAGGACAGGCGTTCATTCTCAGCTCGGAAACACAGATTCTCGTCGACGAAGCTTATGCATTTGATGGTGGATCTCATTCCAACGGACCTACCCTGCTTGACTTTGCGGAGACTTTCCGATCCGATTTGATCCATCTCACATCATCCACGTTCCCTCTAGTTCGAGTTACACCATTCAGCCAGATCCATATCGACGACGGTGATTCAGCCATCATCCTTACGCTTAGCTCCTCGGGCAATTACACACTTTACTCGGGCATCCCTACACCCGAGGCTTATGACTTCCTTATCTCAAATTCCTCATATGTTATATCTGGCTCCGGGCCGATTGGCGCATGGTGGGGAACAAGGACACTGCTGCAACAGCTTGCATTGTCCGAGCAGGGATGCAACGGAACATACACCATCCCAGCCGGGAACGGCACTGATAGTCCCGGATGGGAGGTACGAGGTTTCATGCTCGACGCTGGACGCCATTGGTACACGACCGAGTTCCTTGGTAAGTGCCTCTTCACACAAACCAACAAACGCCTGTGCTGACCCATGTTTTAGCTGAGATATGCACGTATGCGTCCTTTTTCAAGATCAACGAATTCCACCTTCATGCCTCCGACAATCTATGGATACCTTCACTGCTTTACGGCCCTGATTGGCGTTCACTATATTCCGGCTTCCGGTTCAAACCACCCCAAGACTCGCCGATCGCTGGCCTCGTCCCCCATCGTAACGAGTCGTGGAGTTTTACTCGCTTTGCTGATCTGCAGTCACATTGCGCACGGCGTGGTGTAATCATTGTGCCTGAGATTGACACCCCTGGTCATTCCCTTGTGATATCGCAGTGGCGTCCCCAGCTGATGTTGAACGGGACACCTGACTCTCTCAACCTAAGCTACCCCGAAACTATACCCACTATCCAATCTATTTGGTCTCAATTCCTTCCTTGGTTTTCGTCTGCCGACGTCTCCATCGGTGCTGACGAATACTTATCGTCGCTCGCCGATCAATACATCTCATTCGTCAACACGATGTCATCTTACATTGGGGGAATCAGCGGGAAGAATATTCGTGCCTGGGGCACGTACGAGCCAAGCAACACGTCCTCCATCTCAACCAACGTGACGATACAGCATTGGGACTTTCCATCCGCCTCGATCCCTCTTGATCTTCTTGACTCTGGCTATCGAGTAATCAATTCGGAACGGCTTTTCCTCTACCTTGAGGGGAAGATTCCTGCAGAAGGAGGTTTCCCCCAGACACTTAACGTTTCCCTCCTCTTCTCTGGCGCTACCGCGGAAGGCGGTGGATGGGCACCTAACATCTTCTCCGCAAGTGATCCTGCGAACAACACAGTCTACAACGCTCCAGGACTTCGAGGTGCCATCTTCGCACTCTGGAACGACTGGGGACCAAATGCCACGACACCCCTAGAGACCTACTACCAGCTGTCACAGTCTCTTGCTGTGTTCGCGGAGAAAACCTGGGCGGGATCTGGCATCCGCTCGTCGGAACTGACGATGGACCAGTTCGAAGTCGCCTACCCCACACTTAATGCCCGCGCTCCCGGACAAAATCTTAACCGTGCTGTGAAGGCCAAGACATCGGGCGAGGTTGTGTTTGCGTTCGAAAGCTTACCATACATTCCGTTTCACACTGGAGTGGAATCCGTCGGTCCCCCATACACCCTTTCATTCAGCGTACGACCTTCTGCCGCCGATGTGCGGACAGTGGGGGACACTATGGATGCGGAACTGTTCAAGGGGACAGATTCTTCGCTGTATGTGTCTTCACTCACGTTCTCTTCTAATGCGGAGTACTACCCGCTCCCTCCTGCATTCCAACTCAAGCCAGAGGTTTGGGCGAACGTGACCATTCAGGCAACTAGAGAATACACGTTCGCAACCGTCGTTCAGGAGGGTGGTTATACAGAGACATATTGGTATCAGACCACGCTGAACATTTGGGGTGATTACCTCACCCAAGCCAACATGTCGTTTGCTGCGCCATCGGGGACGATTGGCAGCGAGGGGTTTGGAGGTGACATAGCGAATGTCGTGTTGCGTATCAATTGATTGAATATCAGATTTCCACGGTTCTGCGGTCTCATGCATACGTCTTGCCAAGGCCAGCTGACCAGCGTTGCGTTTGACCTGCTCGGATCCTTCCGATGGTGGCGCCTGGTGGGTTTTTCATCTTAGCGTGAGTCGACGATGCGACTTGTTGTGCGTTTTCTTCGTCATACCCCCACATCGACAAGACGACCTGTCCCTGTTCGCGCCCCAGAACGAGATTGAATAGCACTAAGAGGTAAGCAGTCCAGATACCCGCTCTTCGCAACCGATGAAAATTTACCTCGTGCGATCCTCAGGCCCAATCTGCCATTCGTCATCCTGTACTTGAAGTTCAGAGTTTTCATTCCAATTGAAGTGCTCAGATTGCGCCTGCCAATGGTCGTAGCAATGATCACTCATGATCACTTAATACAGCAACACAGTACACGCAGCGGTTGAGCAGCCGACCTCAGAATGTTCCAATCGTTCAAGGCAGTGCTTGGGGTCACAGCGAACGTGCGATCAGGTCTGAAGCCATGTACGACCCTGACACTGCCTAACAAGACTCCAGGGGCTCTTGCCAACCTGTATCTTCTTCGCCAAGCGCTAAAGTTATTTTCGTGTCTATTTCCCCACCAAAGCCTCCGCCCGAGCCTGACCGGCGGTGCAACTCAATCCGTCGATCCTGTTGATTTGATAGAAGTGCTCATGCAGGGTGTTATAATGACTTTTCGCATCCGTGGTATAAGAAGTCGTTACGCTTCAAAACCCTCATCTCAAATCCCCCACTCCTAAAGTATGCCCTCTTCAACCGTCTCTGCCTCGTCACAACAGCCTACCATCATCTCTCACATGCGGCTTGCACCTGCACGCGAGGTTCCTCCTACCTTGGAATGGGCACCATTTTACATGCTCCCCTCTCGCCAATACTCCGCCTTTCTAGATGCCCGCCCGTACTGGTCGTGCATTCATCACCAGCCCGCCAACCACCGCCCGTCACCCTGTTCTAAGTTGGCACTGGTATCGAACGCCTGTCCACACTGTCAGCGACAGCCCAAGCTTCCAGACCACCGATTTTGCTCCGTTGCTTGCGGCCAGTCTGCTGCTCGCTCTGCGCCGGAACTGAAATTCCTCCACCCACACCATGAGCTGTTTATCAAGAGTACGTATTGCGAATTTTTCGATGCCAACTCTAGTCGCTAGAAAATTGACTTGACGTTGCGCCCCCTAGTCACAACGCAATTCATGCAGCACTGGAGGTCAGCACACCGCCCAAAGGTACGGGCGGTCTATATGATCACCTGGACGGAATCATCCCAAAGAAGCTTTGAGCGATACAGGTGAGGCGTTGGTCATCTCTACCTATTCTATGTCTAATTAGAACGGGCAGGGATGCTGTTGAAGCCCGAGGACAATTTCAGCGCATGAGGTTTTCGCCAGGGAACGAACAGAAGCGGTTCCGGAGTACAGTTCGCGCGTGTACCCTGGGTGAGCAAGGAAACCTCTCTCCTTGCCACAACAAAGCGTGCTTGATATGCGAGACGATCCGGTGGGGGTTCGAACCGCACCTTCGACGGAAACGGAACACTCCATGGTATGTTCCTATTATTTTCCCTGGACAGCCTGAAGGCGATTCGTGATGTTTCTGATCGTGATGCGCTAGGAATGCGGGTGGTATACGGCTCGGGGCGGGTATCTATACTAGCCATACGTCATCCAAGTCAGCATCCTTTCACCTTTTCCCCGAAAATCCGATACGAGTAGTGGTTCTGATCTGCAGCTTCTAGGGCTGATCAATACGCTCAGAACATACATGATCACAGTTCCAGAATCAAGGCCATGCTGGTCTGCCGCGTCGTTATCGGCAAACCTTACGTGATGTACCACGAAGACCAAACGATCAGAAGTCCACCTTTTGGGTATGACTGCGTGGGTTAACTCTCCTTACCGCTTCGATTCTCGTCCTTCTCATTCCCTTCTTATTTTGCACGTCTTCATGGTGCGGTGTAGGTATTTGGAAAACCGGGATGGCAGAGCGACTTTGCGGAAGACGAGTATGTGGTCTATAATGCGGACGCTATCCGTGCCGCATACCTCGTCTTGTACGAAACGGCTCGCAGCGCTTGATTAAATATGAGCGCGATTCGGACCCGTGCATATCTCGTTTGGTTGTACCGCTGCGTCGGCGTCGTTATTAAACGTTTAACC
>JBBPRK010001844.1:0-10303 GCA_038093075.1 Boletus patriciae | reverse complement strand
TTGCGGGTTTGCTTATCTTTATGTAACTCTGTGGGTGAATTGGGGAAAGGTACACAGGTATGGTAGAGTGGAGGCTGAGCGTCATTAAAGGTCCTTTCGTGCACGATGCAACGCCAGGGACACAATTGGGCCGCGCTCGTCCTTCGCCTACAGGAATGGCAGTCAGCCACATCACCGCTTTATGACAGCACCCTTTCGAACGAAGGGATCCTGTGTCGCACCTGACTTGTCGCCTGCTTATTTCGTCTGTCCACCTGGGATTATCTGTGCGGAGGGTAGTGATCGCATGTCAGACAGTACCGTCTTCGAACCAATGAGGGCCGCGCACACCTTGTGGTGGCGATAGAACTGAAAGGGAGCCTTCTATAAAGAGATCGAAAGTGAAGTGCGTAGTCGTCAGGGGATCAATGTTCTGCGTGATGACCAGACCTTTGTTGCACTGCAGCCGGACGAAATACTAAGTGCCAAACTCTCCTCTCTGGTTTCATTCGTCTTGCGAGTGCTTCGAGAGTCGTCTTTGCAAAGGCGCTGGGGATCACTGAGGGTGGTGATCCGGTTATGGCAAAACGGCGGGGCCGCATGCAGGCAAACACCACCACCTCCGTCGCGCCATGCACGAACCTATCCAGTCCAACACTCTGCGCGCCGCGTATGCCAACAACAACGTCGCACGCACCACGTCCACTTCGTTTGCAGTCCAGTTATCCGAGAGGGCGCGAAAGACGGGCGGTTACCAGAGGACAAGAAGTGCGTCAGCGGAGCGAACAAAAAGTTGCGTGTGAGCGGTAGGCCGGCTGCGAATGTACGTGCTGGGTGGTACCAGCATCACCGTTGTTGCCTGATCCAGGACTGTACGGTGAAGGGGAAGTCACACAAGGAAGGACCGTCGACCGTGAAGTGCTCTTCATGTTTTGCCGGAGTGGAACCACGTACACCTCCCTCTAGAGCCGTACTGCTGACTTGAAAATGGTCGCAGAGCACCCACGTGGATACCCTGGGGTGGCCCTGCAGCCTGCGTGGTCGACGCTGACGAATTGCAGCATGACAAGTGAAAACTTATCGAGCATGGCGAGCGCGTAAGACTCGTTCCCCGGGAGAAGGCGAGGCAGAAACATGAGAGCTCGGGTGAACCATAACTGGGGGGGGATGTGCCACGAGACACGATAGAAATGGATGACAAAGCGGGTTAGGGGACGTAGGTAGATGTATAGATGGGCTGCACCAAGCTTCGAAGGAAGAGACCAGATCGGGTGCTTGAGGAACGCCGCAGAGAGCGCGGGGAGCTCACTCAACGGCAACGCAAAAGGAGGGTGGGCAGCGGTGCAGCGTCCTTGAGAGGCTAGCCAGTCCAGAACTTCAGCGAGGACGCTACCCACGCTTGCAAGCTATTTTAAAACACGGTCCCCTTCTCGGGTCGTAGTTGCCTTCCCCAAGGTCACGTTGCACCGCCTCCAGCGCGCGCCGCACGACCCCAAACTCGGTCCCATCGTTAGTTGCGAAGGTGTCCCTGAAAATCCGCAACAGAATCCGCAACACTTCTTCTCGCTCTTCCTCGCCGTCCTTGATGCAATCGATCCGCGCGTCTTCAAGCCACACAGAGTGGGAGTCCCATCTGGCTGCATGGAGTGGCCAGTCTAACGTTTCGTTACCCGGACGTGCATCTCCGGGGTCGAGTAGTGCCGGCGCGTTCAAACGTTGCCTTCCTGACCAATACGTGAAGCGCGTCCAAACTGCAACTGCAGACGCGGATCAGCCGTGTGTGACTGTTCGCCACCGAATGGGTGCCAACATAATCATTTACGGGCGGTGGTGGCGATGGGGCTGGCGAGTCGCAGAGCATGATTCTTGGAAGGGCAGCTGTTGCTACTGGTATGGATCGTGCAGCGGTGCAGAAGTGAACGAGGAGGACCGGGGATCTGGATTCTGGAAGGGATCTGGGAGATGATACGGCTGGTGGGCATCATACCGATTGTGCACGTATGGCACCGAATACTGGGGATCGTAGTATTGACTGTAGTGCAACTTGAACTGGCGCTGATCACATGGTGTATCCGTCGTTGTAATGGCCGCGCTGTGCGCCTGTGCCTCGTCCGTCTTGGTGTCGTATGTTCAATCGATTCTGAACCTCAAATTGGACTTTGACCGACTTACTTCTAGATATCTCGACTCAGATCTCCGACTCTGCGGGGTAAGCGGTGTGAAGTTTTAAGTTATGAAAGAAACGGCGGGCGTTCCCGCAAGTGGCCGTGATTGCTAACTCCGCGGTTTTGCTGCTTCGGGCCGCAGCCGCAGCGAACAGACTATCATTTTGATCCTTTCTTGTTCATTCCGATTCCTGGCGGAGGACACGTCGTTCAAAGCCACGGGAACCACACATGCCGAGCGTCATCCGGATGAAATAAAGTTATAAAGGAACTGTACTCCGCTTTCCACTCTATATATAGCAGTGAGGGAGGAGGAATTAACAAAACGAGACATTAGATACTACGAATCTTCAGATCCTGGCCCCATCAACAACTGTGCCAGATTCCATCGCTACTTCTCCACCGGGGTCGCGTTTCTTCCGCTTGAGAAGCCTCGCGGGGTAAGTGAGCAACGGGAAAGTGACTGACGCTGACATGCCGACGAACACGAGACTCGTAGCCAGCACAGTGGATCCGGACAATGCGACGAGTCCGGCGACGCGAACGATGACACAGCCAATGTCAAGTACCGCAAAGAGAATGGAAAACGTCGCGTAACCGATATACTCTGCGCGTTCCTGGACAGACGATGGTCACGTTAGAGGTACGATTACCGTCGCGGACAAAATGAATACCTTCAGCTCTGCAGGTGAGAGTCGACCATAATGGATGTGTATGTTCTCGGCCATAACCAAGAAAAACAGTGCACACAGCATGAAGAAGTAGCCACCGTTGCTGAGTTGAATACTGCGAGGCATCGTTAGCGCGGGTACTCATGGAGAGAGGGCAATGGTTCCCCACGTGAAGCAGCTACGAAACTGTGCAAAGATTTGTGCAAAGGTGAGACATAATGAAGTATGCGTCGATCAGAGCTGCTCACTAGTTCGATTGACCAATCTGTCCGGTCGTTCAGAGTTGCCTTGACATCTTCAAAGTCATGCGATGACCGCATCATCTCGTATAAAGTGAGTCCGAGTATGTTTCGACTGACAGTCTTGAGTATTTTCGAGATGGAAGTTTGCATGCTGGGGAAAAGGTGGTGTGCAGGTACGGTGGAGTAGCATTGGTTGATGATGCTTAAGTAGACTTAGCAGGGATCTTGCATGAACGATTAGGGTGGATCTGGATCTCAGAAAAAGGGAATCGATAATCACGTCGATGAGATGACTTATGCTTATAGAAAAGAAATCTGAGGCCGCGGAAAAGCGGCCGCTAGAGCTATGTATACTTGGCTTGTTCTAGAAAGAGAATGCTGGAGTTTTCAGATTCCGGGACACCAAACAGGAAACCACCTTTGATGACCCTACAGGCCTTCCGTTCCAGGGCCGACATGGTCAGCGGGGGTTCGCTAGCTAACTTTCGTTCCTCTGGCAAAGACCTTAATCTATAAGGGTGTCAGACATAGTGCGTGTAGATTTCTCAACCACTGGCATAACATAGAACAGCAGCGAGTAAAGTCAAATACATTTGCTGATACGCGGCGAAATGCATCGGAACATGAGGCTCTTACGTGAAACAGCCTCGGAGCTGCGGGGAATGGGTGACGACAGGGGGCTCGCCGTCGCGCTCGGGCATATTGACATTCTCGACGACGCTAGTAATGAGTGCACGTGATGACATAAAGTCTTAGTAAAGTTAGACGTCTATCGAGCACTGTACCACACACCAACTGGTTGCCAAGTAAATTGGGTTTAATCTTGCTGTAGGAATATACATGAGACTTACCTTATTCGTGACTATATCCGTGTCTGAATCATGGAACAGGAAAGTGGATACCACAAGACGCAGAGTACTGCAGGAAGATGATAAAATCCCGCGGCATGACGCGGGGGAACAAAGCCAGACTAGGAACAAAGTTGGGCCGCGCGCTCATCCTTCGCATACAGAGATGGCAGTCAGCACACATCACCGCTTCATGGCAGCACCCTTTCGAACGAATGGATCCTGTGTGCGCACTTGTCATACAAAGGCATCGCATGCATTTCGGTCTCACCGCCGCCTGCGGTGGTCGGAGCCTTTGGTTTGTTGATCAGCAGGTGGTCACTATCGAGTTTACCATGGAACAATGCTTACTATCGGGTTCCAAGAAGATGGCTTAGGTTGATGCGCTCGCCGCTGATTTTCTAGCAGGGTACTTCAATGAGTCCATCAGCGCTGACTTCCGGCGTTAGGACCATCGCGGTAGCCACTCACTCTCCGAAAATCCTATTAACACTCCCCTGGTCCCATCAAACAGCCATGCTCCGCCTTCGGACTGGATGCCACGATACCTCAGCCCAAATCCACCTGGGATTGTCTATGCGGAGGGTAGTGATCGCGTGTCAGACAGTGCTGTCTTCGAACCAATGAGGGTCGCGTCGTCACCTTGTGGTGCTGCTTGAATTGGCAAGGAATCTTTCTATAAAGAGATCAAAAGTGGAGTGCATATTCAGTATACATGTAGTCGTCAGGGAATCAATGTTCTGCGTGATGACCAGACCTTTATTGCACCGCAGCCGGACGAAATACCAAGTACTAAGCTCCCCTCCCGCATTCATGCGTCTCGCGCGTGCTTCGAGATTCGTTTCTGCAAAGGTGCTGGGGATCATTGGCCAGTTGTGGCGAAATTGCGATGAAGAGTGGATCACCTCGGAAGGGAAGAATTCGATGGTTGGAAGAGATGGTCCACGGGGGAGGTAGAACTTGAAGAAGCGAACAAACTTATCCGACCGTGCCCGAGGTGTTAGTACCCAAACAGGCAACGATTATCCATATTGGTCGAGTCGAGACGTTCCGCCGGGCCCTCTCACATTATTAGTGCGCATGAGCCTAACTTGCTTGTGGGGTCAGCTACACCCTGCCACCTCCTTTCTCCCTGCGCGACCTTGTGCAGATCTGGAACAACCTAGGGCCTATGTCCGGAGCGTCTTGACAGATTTCAAGGAAACATGGATTTCAAACTTACGACGACTTCGAAAAATCGTGCCGGAGTCTGCCCCCATGTGAGATCCTTGTAGGTCAATTACTCAATCTCTCAAGCATTCATGACTTCTATCATGTATGCCAACGCATCATTATACGGGTGCCTTTTCGCAAGTTGGCAGGATACGTGGTACACTGGGCACGGTGCCAACACGTATGGACAAACCCACTGTAGCTTACCATTCCATTGACACTGCGTTTTTAGCAATCTGATAATTCTCGCTAGACTCTTTGGGTTTGGAAACGCGTAGGTTCTGTGTCATTTGGGTCCCAGAGCTACCGATACCTAATAATTTTTCAGGTTAATCGGTTTCAAGCAGTGACCCTTGCAAACCGTGCATATGGAGGTGGTGTGGCTGCCTGGCAGGGGACACCAGAAACGGCCGCACTCGTCGCTGATTCACGGGACATCTACCTAAGCCCGCGGTGTCGTCGAAGTGTACTTGCTGTTTTGTCACAGTTACCGGATGCAAATGCAACTGATCACTGTTACCTTGCTAAGTGGGAACGCCTTTTGAGGATAGATTGACTGATATTTGCTTAGGACGCTCGTGGAATATCTATCGACGGCTCACCAGACTATTTGGCGGCGCGGGCGGCGATGTGGCCTCCGACTCGGAGGCCCGGGGACCCGGACAACTCACACCGCCCTCTCCTCGGCCGAGAAGCGATCGAACCCCGCTCATCCGGCGATCCATTCTATTTGCCTTGGAACAGTCTTGCAGTTCGTCTCTCCAATCGGTAATGAAGCCATCGCGCTCCGAGGGAAGCACCGGAGCTTTGGCTATACACCCCACCTTCATTTGTGCTAGGCGGTACGATCCGTACAGGTTAAGTGCAGACAATCGGCCAGAGTAAACACGTTTCCGTGGGTACCAAACTGGTCAACATTGCTCATTACGCGAGTCAATGGTCTCGCGGTCTTCACGCACGTCGGGGGTCAAGAACCCTGCATATCTAGTATAGTCTCTGGAGAGCTTCGCGTGATCCAGTGAATTCAGGTCCGCGTCAGCGCTGCACGACAGACATTGCACGATCGGATGCGTCATCCGGTGAATACCCGGTTTGCGTACTTATCTTCCTGTCGTATGTTGGGGATGAGCAGAGTCCGGAGAAGTTGACCCACTGGCATCTCGCGTCGGCGATGCAGTTCTGGGTCTAACATCCTGGCCAGTCGGATAAATTTTGAAAATGACAATCCTATGATTCCTTTCAGCGCACATCGACCGGAAGCTACGGTTCAACGTGCAACTATGAACGTGAAGTTTGAACCGGTTGCCCTAAATTTCACACGACTCTTATCACAGTTGCCAGGCTGCACAACGGGGGCAGTCGTTCTGCCGTATGCTGGCACGAGAAACCGATCTGTACTGATAGTTCAAAGGTCGAGTTAAAAAAAATAGGCATCGTTCAGCTCCTTCAGATTCTTTCAAGGATTTGACTCGCTCCGGGTTGAACTTAAAGGGAAGACAATAACCTTCGTCGACCATCATCATCTCGACTCAGATCGCGATTGTTGCTAACGACGACTGTACATGATGTACTATGAAACGAGAGTGGGACGGGATATAGATTTAGTACACACTAGTAAGACAATCAACGTACAAATTCTCGCGGGGTCACGAAGCTGCTAAACGGATCAATGAGGGCAAGAAGTTACTCCCAAAGTAATCAGTCCCCATAGCAGTTGGACCAGCTGTGTTCAAATCCACCGTGGTAAGGAGTTGTGTACTTCTAGGCACCGAA
Organism: Boletus patriciae; assembly: GCA_038093075.1. Classification (NCBI taxonomy): domain Eukaryota; kingdom Fungi; phylum Basidiomycota; class Agaricomycetes; order Boletales; family Boletaceae; genus Boletus; species Boletus patriciae. The sequence goes on along the minus strand of JBBPRK010001844.1, from coordinate 3,413 downwards.
GTAGTGAAATCATCGTCTTCCAAGGAATTCTCCGACTCTGATGAACTCACGTACACCCGGTATATGTATGTAACGACGACGAGTAAGTTGCATACAACCAAGGATGAGATGAGCTACAACAGATTTGCATGGGCTCGATATCAATCGGCTCTGATAGCTCATAGTAAACGTACCTCCAAGTTACCAGCCACGCGCCGAAGAGAGTCGTCGTTCAATATTTGAGCGGTGGCACGTGGCAACGAAATCATAGACATGATCGCACTAGATGAGGATATCGACAAGATCATCCTCCGTTGTCGTCGGGTAAGCTTGACCCAAAGAAGTCGGAGAGAAATAATGACAAGAGTGGCATCGCCAGCAAAATCAGCTGCTGGGATGTGAGCATCTAGTCGGAAGAAAATAATCTGGCACACTCACCTGTTGCTTGAAAAATTGCTATCGAAATCCAAAAGGAGGCATTCCGGGTGTCCAAGTGTGGATAATACTATGTTGCTCGCGCACCACCATGTCTTCAAACCAACCAATAACACCCAGACAACGGCGAAGAGGGCTCCAATGGCACGCATGAGATTGTAGAGAAAGGTGGAAGGCAAGACGAGTCGGATAATCGCATAGAGCAGACTCATTCGAACGGACCTAGTGGTTATGAAGGCTGTAATGTCAAACAGTATGGTGATGAAATACGAAGAGACCCACCATACGACGCTCGTAAAGGCGTGTGAAGAGATCCATCTGGCAATTTCAGCCGTCTCGAGATTTTCTAGAGATGGGGAGATCACTGCATGTTCGAGTGCACAGAAACCAAGCACGACTGACTGGTCTGGAAATATACCAAATTAGCGATGAGAAATGCTACCGCACCAACCATCGCTATCGCTGCCCACATGTCCTCCCACCCAAATCTTCGTATCTTCAATCGAAACGCTAATCGAAACAGACTGACTATAACTGTTAGAAGCTGAACGATGCTGCACGCAACTGAAGGGTAGCACTAGTCAGTAGAACCTAGGGGGCCGTTAGGAACTCACTCGTAAAAGCATCGATTGCCATGGCCAGGATGTGTAGGGAGCATTGATCTGCAAGACTCGCTTAAATGTAACCAGAATCATGGAAAATCATGTGGTGTAGGGTCGGCAGGCCACCGTGACGAGAAAACAAGAGAAAGCGTCGTCGCATCGTCAAAAGTGCCAATGAATCGATGAACTGTATTCCTGAAATATAATACCGCGCAATGCCCGCGCGAGCGGCGACAGGGAAGTGCCCCGAGATTTCATGAACGCCACGGCCCGGGGGCGCTGGTATCCGTACTGCTGTTTCAAAGTTTGATGTTCCTGGGCCGGTAAGGACAGGTTTTGCGCAGTCGGATGTGGGAGAATTGAACGTTTGAACCTTCATTGCCTTGGGGCGGCCGGGCGGGATCTGATCATGAGCAGCTTCAAGTCCTCGTCACGTGTGGCAGGATAGTATCCTGCTGAGTGACAGACCGCACTGCGGCAGGCAGCCTGGATTTACGTGGAATCGAACATTCCATGTGCATCGGGGTTGTTATCGTGACCGAGAGTGCGCCCATTGAATGCAGTTCCGACTTTTCTACAATCATACTAAGCTTGGTAGTTACCTGTCAATTGAGTCGCCCACATATTTTTTAAAAATTCACAGAATGTTGAAGCTACGAAACACATTTGTGTTTCGGGAGAGGGTTCCAAGTTTAGGAGGGCGTCCCTAAAATGGCCGGTTTGGGTCTTAGTTTGTCTGGGTCGGTTTGGGTCCTAGTATGGGTGGGTTGTGCCGCACGCGGCTGACATTCGTCGGAGCCCTAACCTCGGTTTGAGTGGGTCTCCTGCCGCCCGCGGCTGACATGGCGGAGATTCAACCTTCCCGCACGTCGGTACCTGAATCGTATTCCTTTCATCCTCTTGCCCCGCCCGCCCTTCCCGCCGCCGCTGTAGAAAATGTAGAATACTCAGTAAGAATACTCAGTAGTCACTATATTAAATGGAAAAGATACTGTACCTGTAGAATACTCAGTAGTCACTAAGTAAACTAAGGTAAAAGGTGGTGTGCGATGTAGCTATGCTTAGTAAGCAATAATACTATACATGGAATAATAATTCCAACACTCCCCCTCAAACACAAGGGGTGAGCATCAACTCGAAGTGGTTGCTCTAAGGCAGAAAAGATAAAAGCAAAATGAAACTATACCAAATATACCTTGTACGAATTGGATTGTCGACTGAGAAAAGGGATCTTGCCCACTCGAGGTGGCAGCGGCGCGCTGCGCTCGAGCGATTGCCCGATATGGCAAGCCGCGGCTCGGCTAAATCCTTGCTGTTCCCGGTATGCGCGGTCGGCCTCGATCGACTCCAGCGCCTTCGTCTTCGCGTTGCGCGCCTCGCGATCGCTCCTGCGCCATTTCAGGTCCCTATACAACATATACAACGTATCCGACTCGCCCGATATGGTCTCGACGCGACCGTATGGCTTGGTGAGTGGATTTCCTCGCTCGGGTTTGACTGACTCTTCTAGGTTTCGTTTTGAGTCGTCCTCGACGACGCGGTGGGTTCGGGTGGTTGGTAGGCCGTCTGGGATTCTCGGGAGGTGGCGTGGATGGCTCAGGTATGTGCGCGGTTTCGTATTCGCGCTGTCCGTGCTGACTCGACCTGTCTTGAGCTAGCGGTCGCGATCCGACTCGTTTCGAGTCGTGCCGTGCGCCGCTCGTTGCGCCATCCATCCGGCACCTTCTCCCACCCATCTCGACGCCGTCTCCATCGCTTTCGCGCCCCCATTCGCCACCGACATCTCCCGACTCGGCTTCCTCGTCCACATGGCCTCCTGGACCTCCAACTCGACATAGCGCGTTCGTTTCGACGTAGCGCTCGCCCTCCTCGCTCCTGGGACCTATTCCATCGTATCCGGCGCCCTCGAGAACGTTACGGCGGTCCCGGTCGACCTCGACGCCTCTCGAGTCCCTCTGCACCTCCAAGCGCCCTCCTGGGCCTGTATCTCGACTTGGTGCGTCCGATCCGTCGGCGCGCTGGTTTCTAACGTTCCTAGGGCGTTCCTGGACGTCGTGGACACCGCCTGGCACGAGCGTTTCGCCGCCCGGGTCCTCTGGCTCGACTTGAGCTCTACCTGGTGAGTCTTTTCGACTTATTCCCTCCGAGCGTTCCCTGACGCGATTCGATGCGTTCCGCAGCTTCCTCGGCCGCTTCTTGACGTCCTCGATGCGTCCTGACACTCCCGACGCGTGCGCTTCGGCACTGGTAGGTCCGACTTCATAGCTCGCAAGTCTGTCCCACTCCCCCTCGAGCTCAGCGCTCGGGGGCTTGTTTCCTTGTCGTGTGGCCTTGTCTGGTGGCTTGGGTGGTGCTGGTGGGTCCACTGGTGAGTCCTGGTGTCGTTCTGGATGCTGA
>JBBPRK010001843.1:0-10306 GCA_038093075.1 Boletus patriciae | reverse complement strand
GGAGACAAAGCGCACCAAAAGACAAGGACCCACAGGCCACAAGCGTGCAACCGGGAATGGCGAGACGTAGACACAGTCGAAGTCAAACGCGGCGACGAGTATACGAAGAGCAATCAAGCGGGTCCCGATAACGTCCCTCTCCAAATCGTCGTCATCAACCACGTCCAATACGACCAGGGCAAACGTCCATGTGTGTGTGTTTCAGAGAGAGGAACGACAGACGACGGATCGTAAACACCGCAGGAATGAAGTTGCCACTAGTACAAAGGGGTCGCAACCCCTCATTCCCACGGGCGTCGTTTTTTTCGGTTTTCCCACGCATTTCGCATCTGCAGACCTGTCCCCTCCGGGTCCAGGAACTACAAAGTCCACTGTATGGAGACAACAATTAAAAAAGTACATATGTTGAACCCTAGTTTTACCACACCGTCGGCCTACCATCGAGGTAACACGCCAGTTCAGCCATCACGACATGAAAACTGACAATCAAAACTTACCCAAACGTACCGCTCGCAGGCAATGGCTTGTAGGGCAACGCCCGCGCATCCGCCGTCTTCAAATACACAGTATTTCCCCACCACTTTTGTATGGTGTTCAACCCGATCGTCCCGTCATTCGGGTACTCGAGGATGAAAAATATGAGAATGACCGCAAAAGCCAGGCCAGAGTCCAACGCGGAGGACAGAACGTCTGTCACGCGAGAATGGCAAGGGAGTCAGCATCGCGAAAAAGTGGCTCTACGCTCGGTGGCAACACGTACAGTTGTACTTGGTCCACCACGAAAAATACCTCCTCCGAATGAAGTATTGGAAGATGAAGCCAACGATCGCCCACGGGACATAGTTGACCGCATTCGCAGGTGGAATAGCTCCCAGACCACTGAAGATGACGGGGAAGCTGACACGTGTCGAGGGTCAGCGCGAGTCAACCAACCATGGCAAAAGAGACGCACTTGACATAGCGAATGAAGCTATTAGGCCATTTGAGGTGGATCATGTACGTAACCAGCGGGCAAACCGCCCCAATGAGGAAGAAGTATGTGAGCCCTACCCTCGTTCGCGTCAGCCTGGCCTCGATTTGAGAACAATCTACACACCACCGTATATCTGGCCAGACGAGAACATTCTCATAGGGCCGATGACGCCCCAGACAATACTCGCAGTTCCAAACACCTCCGTACTCGGGCAGATGAATCCATTCTTTTGTGTCGGGCTGCATATATCGGGAATGTTCGTGAACATCCAAGCTTGTACGCCAAGTTGGACCGTTCCGGCGATTATAGTGGCCACGACTTGGGCTTGATGGCAGTCAGTAATCCAATCTTGAACCTAGAGGGAGATCGATGGAACGTACCCCAGAACATTGAACGAGGAGGGACCTTCATGTAGTGACCAAATTTGAAATCACCCGCAAATCCGAGTGCTAGTTGATATCAGGCAAAAGGACTGGCATCGTCCTCGCCAACGACACGTACCTTGACCCATTGTGATGTATCCCCATGTCTTGAACATCATCATGGCAATCGGTCGACCAGGGAGAGCATATCCAACGATCAGCTCCGTGATCACACTACGAATCGTGAGAGGACCGGGATAGCGAAAGGTTTCAACAAACTCACTTGAGACCAACCTGTTGATTAGTAATAGCCTGAATCATTCCGATAGGTATAACGTAGAAGAAGGCTGTGTCGAGGAACAGCACCATCAGCACAAAGCCTCATCAGTCAAAGCGTGCGCACCAATTAACAACGAAAGGCAGAAAGCCCACACCGGGAACTCGGTATGCCACACCTCGATTACGATAATACCAAACACGAACATCGACACTGTCGAATACATCAATTAAAAGCGTCCCGACCCGCTATAGGACACGAACGCACCAAAGATGATCACATACCACCATTCGGGGACCTGCTTATACTTGGACATCAAACGTGCATGGATGTCGGGTTGGTCGCTCATCGAACGCTTGCTCTGACTCCAGATCTGTTTGCGGAAATAGAGGAACGAGTGCATCAACGTCGCAGTGATGGAAGCGAACGACAATCCATAAGATATCGCAAAGGTGACTCTACAGTGTTATGAGCATCAACATCGGAGAGAAGCGTTACACGACCCACGGAAGGAAAAGTGGACTGTATTGCTCGTACGCGGTGATGTTGAACGACACGTCAGAGTTGATAATCTGGCTAACGTTGTAGGCGTTCCCGGTGTTGTCGTAGGATGTACGTGACGACATGCTGTCGACGATTCTCTTCAGCACCACAAACATTGGGAGAAAAGATGTGATGCGTACGGCAAGTAATAACTGTACCAAGTGTTGGTATAGTAGAGGATGGGTGTGAGGAACCCTGTGGGAACATAAGTAACCGCACCAGGGGAAAACAAAATACATAAGAGACACACAAATGACAAACACGAAGGCAACAGTAATGTTAGCCTCGGCCCACCAAGGGGTCGCAAGGGGACTACCTAAACTCGATCAATACACCCGTCAGCAAACCGTTCCCGTTCGACGATAACGTGCTCACCTATATACGAAATTTGCGCCCAGTCAAATGTGATCAAACTCATCCCCAAGCCGCTAACATATCCAAACATCTGGTTCACGACAATATTGTCTGGAGCAATCCAGCACACCCAGGAAAAGTAGGAGAGCGCTTGGAAAAGATAGCCAGGAACGAAGTACCAGCACATGCCAGCTGTGAACGCATACAGGAAGAAACGTTCACGCGAGACCCCTCCTCGAGTGCCTATACCGGCATAGGACGTTCCATGAAGCGTGTTGAATAGGGCACAGGTCACGAGAGTGGCTGGCCAGACTGCGGAAACGACGTTCGTGAGTGAGATGTTCCCCCAAGAAGCAAGATGCGCACTCATGGAGGGGGGTTGGACGAGGAACCGTCGCAAAATACCGCCGATGGAAAAGCCGAGCAGCTGCGTGGACATCACCAACATCCACTGGTCTGCAGTGCGTGAAGATAAGATTATCATTCAGTCGCATGTGGGGTGGGTGCGAATCAATAGAACCACGGAAGATCGACAAAAGCCACCGCGAGGGACGACCACAACCGAGTTATAATATGTGGAATGGCAAAATACCCACAAGATAAGATTTTATAAATAAGGATTACGACAGTGAGCGCCCCGTGCGACCACCCGCTGAACGAATGGCACTTACAGCTAAAGTTATACGTCTGGTTGTAGTATACACGCTGAACAGCAATGATGTCCGTCTAAACAGACAAGGTACATCAATGAGATGTAACCATCGTGAACGACGACAATCCAAACATACCGCATACGCCGCTGTTTGTAGAATCGGTCAGAACTCGCCAAGTGCAATAATACGACGGACGCACAGCCTGCACCGACCGTAGACATGATCGTCAAGAGCACGTGCTCCTTGATCGTAAATGGACCGGGGTTGAGAGAAACGCCAAATATGCGCCAATTAGGGACCACCTGTTTGCACGCCGAATCAGCCAGAGTTTGCGTGGATGGCATGAAAACGCACCGCCGCCCATGCACGACCTATCGGCAATGATACCAATATCGCGATATAGCCCGATACACCGACGGAGGGATAACGAAAAAAAAAGAATTGGTTTAATCCAGCAAGGAAGATAGCGAGAACGAGGCCTTGGTCAAGGACGTTAGTGCCTGTATTCTTGGTGCAGGCTCACGCATACCAATAACCCAAGCGCGGAGGGTAGATGCCGGGATACTCGGGTCGTCCGTGTTGGCCACGGCCGATCGCACCTCAGGATACGGCGAATCATCCTCTACCAACGCATTCGGTCACTCATGAACCACGTAGTCGAACAGCGGCGCTCACCTAGTACTCCGACGAGTGCGTTCTCATGATCGATATTGGGGTCGTCGAAATCGGCGATTCCCGCGAGTACGTCTGTGACCATCAGGATTTACAAGCCACAAGACCTGCTAACTAGCGTACCGTTCCCGTCGAAGCCTGCCTTGTCAAAATCTTCTGGACTCTGCCGGCTGCCCTCGAGCTCGCTGGCCATGATCTCAGCACTAAAAGCCAAAGCTCCGAAAGAGGGGAAGATACGAATGGGAACTCAAAAAATCAGGGCCTTGAAGGTCTGCCAACTCATATATAGTGGCGCCCGGATACGTCGATCTCGCTACACGCGGGACAGCATTCTGAAACACGGAACATATCGGGAAAGGACGTCCATGTCAAAATGACAGTGTTTCAGGACGCTCAGCAGATCGCGCTCTGGCAACAATATATTGCACGAGCTCGCGTGGCTCTCGTCTGAATCCGTGCGATGTTAAGGAGGCAAATTGTAGTAACAACTTGACATGCCTGTGGACGACCTGGAAGCGTTCCAACCTCGATACTGGCGGCATGCCATTCAACTCGCCATTGGACACAAGGCCGCTCCAAGACAACACGGGTCCATGGCGATGCGGTTGCAACTGAGCCGTTCCACTGGCAGGGCGTGCTTGATGGACAAGCATGAAGTATCGAGATGCGGTCGCTTCGTTTCGGCTACTGTATGCCACCAGCTCGAGCTCGACTGAATCTCAAATACACAGGATTTAGTTCAAGGGGTCATGATGGCGAATCGCACCCAATCATGAACATCACGCCATGTGACTCTGAGGTGTGATTACCATGCCATGTGCCTCCGAGGGACCGGGAGTTCTTTCCAGGTTCTCGGCCGAGTCCACCCGCGATTGCGAGAGCCCACTTTTTGAAGTCAACCAGCCAGTGTGGTGCGGTGCTTCACGAGTCCAGTGGCGATTGATGAACAGAAAAACACCCGACAGCTGACAAGGAGGAGCCTCTGCCAGCGAAGACGGAACCAGTAGTAAAGCAACCCAGGCTGTCACGGTGCGCCATGTCGACCACTGCCAGCTCACCGCATCATAATAGGCCGCAGCGCTCTGCGTATTTGTGTCAGCGCATGGCGGACACAGCGTGGAACCTAACCAGACAGTTTGGCTTACGGTTCGTGCACAACTTGAAGGATGCATGAAACACGTATCTTGGAAGCATTTCAATTCAGAGCTGATACAATGCAAATTGTGCCAGCCTCGGGTCCAGGTGCCCGGAGGGCAGTTTTACAGTATCATGATAGGTTCCGATAGGTTCAAGAAAAAGTAAACTTCCGGGTTCCGACCGGCAACCGCCTGGACCCAGCGCCCAGCCCAGTTTCCAGTCTGAGTGAATCGTACTATCTCCTCCTGTCGGACGGAGATGATTGCCTGCGTGGCAATGTCAGTCGCTACTAAGTAGCCTCGAACCAGACATCTGGACTAACGCCTTCGGGAACCGTTTTAGGACGCGGCCACCAGCGGGGTAGCCCCAACTTGTGCCTTAAAACGGCCAAGTCGTTCCAGCTATTGAACGTGTAGGGGTTGTCACCCCTCTCGGGAAAGGCACCTTCTCGACTTGGAATAAGGTCAATTACAGGGCAAGCAAGCAAAATCGTACACTATACAAAACATGTGACTTGAGAATTTCATACAGTTTAGTAACAACAGGAAGCAGACAAGGAGAAGAAGCACGCATAGTATACCCGCAGTCACCGCAACGAAGTTGGCGTACTAGACAGCTTGGGCGGGGTTACGCGAGGCGGAGCGATGGTTTTTCTTGCCTCTCGCAGCGCCATGAGTCGGTCCGGTCTGGGTGGTGGGAGGACGGACGAAGCCGGGGACCGCACAGGCGCCGAAGAACTCCCATCCTCTCTGCGGTCCTTTTCCTTCCTTTCTGAGAGCACGATTTCCTCTTCCTCCCTCTTCCTTTTAAATCCATTCGTCGCAGGCTCTGGAAGCTGAGGCGCCTCGGGACGTTCGCCGATGAAATCAAACATCGTCTTGGCCACGCGCGAGTTCATCCGGATGTCCAAGTGTTCCTGTCGCACCCTGGCTCTCATGTCTCCCACTCTCACCGCCAGCTGCGGCAACGTCAAGGAGTCCTTTTTCACCGAGATCAAAAGAGACATCATCACGAACTCGATCGGCGAGACGCGCCAATCTGGTTTGAGGAAGTGGGAATGGAGGGAGGCATCGCTGACGAGTTGTGAAAAGGTTTGAAAGGTGGCATGCACCCGTTCAAGAAACGCTTCGTCGGTCGACAGGTCTTCGCCAGCATCACTGTCCGTCGCCTTCTTTTTCGGTTTGGCACGGGCATAGGGTTTGGTGGTGGGATTGTGAAGCCATTTTTCGAGCTGGGTGATGGCGCCTATCGAAGAGCTCGAGGGATATTTGGCGATGACATAGAGTGACTGAGCGATGCAACGAAAGTCGCCCCCGCGTGAACGGTCCCAGTCGAAACCTTCAGCGTCGAGAGGGCTCTCCGGATGTAGATATTCTAATTGCAACTTGCGCACAAACGTGGACATTGGGGTGTTGAGTACTTGTAGTTTTTCTGGAGTATACAGGATAAGCAAAGGGCAGTGCTACAAGGTCACACATACCTGCGGGGGTGAGCGCCATTCCGAGCTGTACTCTCTAAGGCATATGTTGGTACGGGACGCGAGACAGGCGGCAATTGAATTCTCACCTGGAAGATCTCTCGCTCATCCGAGTCTGGGAGATCTTGGTATTCGATGCAAACGACTTGCTTGTTTGCAAACAGCCGTCGGTATCTCTCAGGCATGAGATGCCCTCGCCCACTGTGCGTGGTCGTATTGTCTTTATACCAGTGTTTCGTGTTAGTGACCCTGTATTATTCACATTAACCAGGGAATTTCTATGTGCAGGTCGACGGACTTACGGATCTCGATCTAGAACCGAACGACTGGAATAAGAAACGTAAGACAAAGGGACAGGGGCAACTTACGAGGTATCTAGATAAATGAACTTGAATGAGACGTGAACACAGGTACGAAAGAAAGAGACGAACCAATCCGTCCATGAAACTGCGCTCAAATAAGCGCGCAGCAAAGAAATAGGACAGAGGGCCACACACCGTTGAAGGGAAGTCAATCTTTGTTTTCCATCTATGCACGTCTTTGTTTCCGAGCCATCCTCGTGCTGGTGTGCCACTGACAACCGTGGTTAGATCGGAGAAAAGGGTCCGAGGGCAGGCGTACCGAAAATAACGGGCGGTACATAAAAGTTGCGAAGGATCGAGTCAATGAGGCCAATTTGCTTTGTTTCCGGCCATACGACATCTAAACAAGCGGTTCGTCGCTCAGTGAAAGCGGGTAATGCGGTGGCATGACGCGCCTCGCTGGTACTCGGGCTCGAGGTCGATATCTCCGGCGTGAATCTGGTCTTTGCGGCGGGTTAGCGACACTAGACGGTATTTCGCTCGTGGGGACGAGACGCACCATATAGCGCCTGGGTAGAGTAGGTGGTCGCCCTGGGCAACGGCAGGACGTTGGTGAGCTGGTACCCGCTGGGTTTTGTGCGCTTTTTGGCGGTCGAGGTATGGCTGGGTTCGTCGTAGGACTCGTCGTGTAGCTCGTCGCCCTCGTAGTCGCTGCCGTCCATGGACATGGTGGTGGTCGCTCAAGGGTTTTTTGCAAGTTCGAGTTGCTGTACAAGCGCAGTGGTTATGGCCCGGTATCAGCGCCTTCCGCTTTGGGAAGTCATCCTTTCCATCACGCCGACAATGAACGGACCGTCGTCGTCGAGGGCGTCGTCGCGGGCCCGCCCCGCCCCGCCACCCCGCACCAAGCGCGACTCCCTCATGGCCGAACTCGAGCGCGGCAAGCCTCGTCTCTCTCCCCGCCGCGCCAGCTAACACACCCCCAGACCCGCAGCACTCGACCGCAAAACGCCAACAACGCTCGCAGGCATTCTCGTCGCACATGGCCCACGCCTCCCTGGAACGCCGGCTCCTCGCCGCACAGGCCGCCAAGACCGAGCTCGAGAACAAGCTGCGCCAAAAGGAAGTGTACATCGAGCAGCTGGAGGGCGACAGGCGCTACCTGACCGAGAGGGAGCAGGCAGAGCGCGAGGAAAAGGAGCAGGAGCGCGAGGCGAACGCGGTGGACAAGGTGCGTGCGCGTCGGGCTATGCATGCGCACGTTTCGGTTTACTTGGCGCTGCCCTCATGTCCGCGTCTTAGAAAAATGCAGAGGCGGATCTCAGGTCCTTGCGTGACGCCATCGCCGCGCTCAGGAACGAGAACATCGGACTTGAAGAGTCGTATTCCGCACTGCAACGAACGCACACCCAACTCTTTGCAGCACAGAAAGCCGAATCATCGACCTTGACTCGGAGAAATGCGGAGCTCGAGCAAGAACTCGTAGAATACCGATCGATCGCCGAGGAACGGCATGCCACAATCCATGTCCTGCAACAGAAATTGGACGAGGCCGAGGCCGCGTCCGAGCCGATGCTCAAAAGACACAACGAGGATGAGAGCTGGGGCGTTATCCGTGACGAGCTTCACCGTCAGGCCTCGTACCTTCGGTCGCTAGAAACGACGAATGCAAAATTAAACGCAGAGCTCGGCAGATACAAGGACAGGCACGCGAATCTCGAGGTTCTCCGCGAAGAGAAACGCGCGTTGGAGCGCAAAGTCTTGGTCGTGGATGAGCTGAGAGAAAAGGTGGTTTCATTGGAGGCCCAAGTGGACGCGGCAAGGCGAGAACGTCAGGAATGGTGAGTCGTGTGTTTCGCCAGCGACTCCTTGCCGATACAACAGCGCACAGGGCAAACAAGTCCAATGATGTTGGCACGCCTTCCGAGCCTTCCCTGTCGGTCATACAGAGCCTCTCCGAGCTCAGGCTAACGCACGCACGCCTGCTTGAAGAACATGGCGCCAACATAGCCGTCCTTAGGAGTCGTGAAGCCGAACCCGGCCGTATGAATGAATCCCTCTTGGAGGCTCAAGAGACGATGGGAACACTACAGGGTGAGGTACGGTTACTGAAAGACAAGGTGGCACGACGCGAACAGCGAGCTCAACTTGCTGAGCGAGAAGCCGGATTCTTGCAAGCCCTCGTGGTACGTGCAAACGCTTGAATTACAGTGTCACTTGTAATCGTTCTCCAGGCAAGTTTCACTGCTGAAGACCAGGTTTCTCGTGAGGCATCCACTTCAGACAGCGGTCTCTCGCAACGCGTACACCACCTCGAACAATCGCTCTCAGAGTACAAAGCCGCCAATACCCAACTACAAAAAGCATTGGATGTTATAGACGGCGAGGATGGCGCAAACGGCGCAAGGCTTTCCCGGAAAGAGTTGAGGCAGCGGATGGAGTACCACAAGGGTGCAGCCGAGGGGGCTACCAAAGGTAACCATTCATTTCCGCAATCAAAACGCTTATATTGAAGTCTGGTTAGCTCTCGAAGAAGCCCGCAGCACGGCCAAAGTACACGAGGGCAAGGTCGAAGAGTTGGAACAGACGCTCTTTGAGCTGCGAGGGAAGATTGGCGCTGGAAACCACGTCCCACCGGGCATGCGCGTACTCTGTCTCCGTGACAATCCAGCTCAACAATGGAGTGACCTCCGACAATCGGCCATGGATCGCCTCAAGAGCGAGAACGAGGCACTCATCAAGCGATTGAGAGACCTCGAGAATAGTGGGGTGGTTGACGCACAAACAGGGACGTCACGCGGGGAGGAACTCGTCCCACGTGAGAGCTGGGAGGTACTTCACAAAGAAAAGGAGGAACTAGAAGACGTCGTGAAACAAAAGGAGAAGCGGCTGCTCCGACTCCAGCAGGTATGCAGTTCTCTGCGTCTCATTCCAGCCATTCAAACGTGCGATCTACAGGTCTTCACGGCCAAGAGTGCCGAGTTCCGAGAAGCGATCGCGTCCATCCTGGGGCTCAAGCTCGCGTTCTACCCGAACGGACAAGTGAGGGTGACGTCGATATACGACCTCTCTGCGTCGTTTGTCTTCCAGCCGCTGAGCAAAACGGGCGCTGATGGAGATGGTGCGCGAATGCAGCTCGTCGCTCAGGGCGAAGGAGGGCCGCAGGATCTCCCGCAGTTGATGCACTACTGGGTGGAGGAGGCGCAGTGCATACCGGGATTCCTTGCGAGCGTGACGTTGGAGTGTTACGACAAGTCGAAGAGAGAGGGTCCTGGTGATTTCAACGGAGCTTGATGCTCCATTCTACTTACTGTATTTGCCAAACCATATCTTGAAAATTTTGTTGAGCCCCTGAGCCATGATATAAGTTTCCGACTTCCCTGATCGCGCCTTCAAATTTTTTTCTCTTTTTTCAATACACACCGAGGTACTTATGCTCCGCTCGTTCGTTGATTAGGACGACGATATCCTGCGTTGCTGCTCGTTCGATGGACACCATGGGGCAGGGGGTTCTACCAGCGCCTGTCGTACCCTCACAGCCGTCGGGCGTCTCTTG
>JBBPRK010001842.1:0-10315 GCA_038093075.1 Boletus patriciae | reverse complement strand
TTCATGTTCATCTTTTCAGTGCATCTGTTGGGCCGTTTGCCTGTTCGATTTGTATTGATGGCAAGTTTCGACGACCTTCGGATCCGTGCGCTAGTTATGCACGTGTTTTCTTGTGTGTTCTACGCGCGCTATGGTCGGTGCGGACCTTCTCTTCCTCTTGTCGTCGTTGCTGATCTATCTTTAGGTACCCAGTGGGTGAATGCTTCGGTCTCGTATTCCAGCCGGTCTTTGTCGGACGTCGTCGATTCCATGGTCGCTTTACATGAGCGTTAAGAGACTTTTCGGGTTGGCACCCCATCGTATTGGCTATTGATGACGAGCGCTGCACACAGCGACACCTCCTGGAGCCGGCCCACTGACGCCGCACCTACCCTCGCCGACATCAAGGGGGCATGTTTCGGCATCGGTCCTATCAATACCATCTTCGGCGCCGATTTCACGACGGTCATCAACAACCTTCAACAGCTCGAAGACACTATCGCTACTCAAGGGCGCACCAGGCGCGGCTTTGTGCCCTCCCCCGATGGCGTGACCGAACTGAAATTTTGTCATGTCTTCTTCCAGGTATGTCCAGTTGCCAGACTGCCTTCGAGTTCCCTCGCGACTCACGATTCTGTATTACGAGCCCAGGGACTCCACTGACGACTACCCTGCTGACGACCCCATTTGCACGTGGCCAACTCATTCCACCGCCGCCAATCACACTCTCCAAGAGATCGTGGAGCTCCGGGCGCACTCCGTCTGCCCGCTTCACGCCTATGATGCGAACGGGAGGTTGATCCCCCCTCAGGCGTATCGCGCCCGCCTCCAGGGTGCCACTGCACGCTTCCATTTTGTGCTCACCCACACCTCCTTCAACAATTTCAATAACTTCACTGCCGACATCCACTCCATCCAACTCCTTTGCACTGCCCCACCCCCCGCGCCGGCTGCCAAAAAACTGCCTGAGTCGTCATTCGCCGACCCGCTGCTGTCCGTGAAAGGAAAGCGCGCCGGGCTCTGTCAAAAGCCGCGCCAACAAAAACTCATCCTGTCCGTCCACCGCCTCTGTCTCGTTAATAGCTTCCCACGCCCTTGATATGATCAAAAATACTTAATTTCCCCGACTGTGTTTCCACCTTCCCGAGTTGTTCTGTCTCTCAAAAGTAGTACTTACTCTCGACATCTGTAACTTAGTTCTTGATCATAATACAGACGGGTTCGAGTCTACGGGTTCGAGTCTCCTGACCTCCAGTCAAGCAAGGTTTCTGCCGACGCAGGCGGCATTTCTCGAGTATCACATTGCATCAGGATATTGGGGAGGTGCTGATATTTCCAGATAAATATTATCATACAGTTGTTGATGAGATAATCGTTCGGGTTCTCGCCGCCGGTACTATACAGTTACAAACTTTATTTCGTACATACCAGTGCCATTGTAGTAGCGTACAAGTTGTCTAGTATCACGAATAACTTACGGCGTTTCGACTTGCCTGATCAGCGCTCCATTCCTGCCGCCCGACTTTTCAACATACTAGACCAGGCCCGCACTATCAGGGTCTAACAAAGTGATAGTCGCACGACGGACTGTGCGAGTGCACTGTCGACCAACGGGCCGAGTCGCAGGCGCTGCGTTTTTTGGGTTTCATTTTTTATTTCTTGCTTTCTCTCTCTCTCCCTCCTTTTCCACCTTGTTCATTCCCAGCTTCGTTCGTTACCACCGCTGCACTGCCACGATCCCCACTCCCCTCATCGTCACCATGACCGGCATACTGAACACCACCACCATGCCTCATCTCAACGAGATGAATTACCTGACCTGGCACGTGTGCATGCACGCCCTCCTCATTTGCGCCGAGCTCTGGGGCATTACGTCCGGCAAGGAAACTGTGCCCGACCCAAAAACAGCCAGCGCCGCCACAGTTGAATCCTTCGCCTCGCGCCAGCTGAAAGCTGCCGCCGAGATAACGCTGTATGTTGAGGACAGCCAGATCCCTCACGTACAGAGTGACGACCTGAAGGTTGTCTGGGACGAGCTCGCCCGTGTCCACCGCTCTCGTGGCCTCTCCACACAGCTCGCCGCCATGCGAAAATTCTCCCGCATGGGGAGACGCCCCAACCAGTCTGTCTCCTCGTGGATTGGCGATATCAAGGCACAGGCACACCTCATAAAGGATATTGGTATCACTCTTCCTGACCTTTTTGTCATCGTTGTCCTCACTTCAGGACTCCCCGCCGAGTTTGATTCCGTTGTCGTTGCTCTTGACTCCATTGAATCGAAAAGCCTTACCCTCGAGGTCGCCATCTCACGCCTCCTCAATGAGGAAGAGCGCCACCTCAGTCGCAAGCTGATGGAGGACTACAAGACCTCACTCATCAAGGGTGAACCTGCTGACGATGCCATCGCCTACGCCACTCGTGTTGGCAAGCCCAATGTCACCTGTTTCAAGTGTGGCAAGAAGGGTCATTATATGAAGGACTGTCCGGAGAAGGAAAGTGCTCATTTTGCTGAGGAGGAACCTGATGGTGTCTGGTAATTCCTAGAGCTTCAGGGGGTGCTTTCATTGTTTTCATTTATTCTATTCACTTGAACCTGCTCACGATTCTGGGGATGTGTTGATGAGATAATTGTTCGGGTTCTCACTGCCGGTACTATACAGTTACAAACTTTATTTCGTACATACCAGTGCCATTGTAGTAGCGTACAAGTTGTCTAGTATCGTGAATAACTTACGGCGTTTCGACTCGCCTGATCAGCGCTCTGTTCCTGCCGCCCGACTTTTCAACAACAGTTGGCACAATTTTATAATTAGATAAAGCTAAGTATATGATTATATTGTTCTAATCATAATGTTAATAAGCAGATAGCCGCCTATACATATTGCCTGGGAGACTTTATATTAGTTGGTCATTTCCATGTCAATTTGATATGGGTCATACTTTTACAATTATAATATTGACATGACAAGGGATGTTAATATCACAACATAAATCTTTGCTTGTGATAATGTCTTATCATATATTAATCTCAATTGCATCCAATAGTTACAAATGATAAGTTTGTTGTACTTATGATAATTTGTCTCTACTACTATCATTAGTATCATTGATTCATTGAAGAGTGTGGAAAAATATTTGTAAGAACTGTATAGTACATGTTATATAAACCAACACTTCAGCTCTTTCAATTTTCTTCACTCTTGTCTTTGATCTCCACAGAGCAAGAGTCACTCTGGTTTCTAGAGTTTATTATCTATTGAGTTCACCAAAGCATAAGCATTAGATAAGTTTGAAGTGGTGTGAAAAAAATTGTAAGTTTCCTTATGGTTTCCATAGCAATATTTTTAGTCCATAGTAGTTTATATATTAATATGTACACAGATAAAGTTAATATATTGTATTGCATATTTCATGGGCATAACTATTGATAAATTATATTAAAATATATGATAATGGCTTTACTTTGTTTTCTTTTATTGAAAATGAATATTATTTAATGATAATGGTTGATAATGGTTGATAGTTAATGCAAGTATTATAAAACTGATCATAAGCAACAACTAACTCAAGATGCAACATATGATATAAAAGATATTGATGATCTATGGTTATCACATTTAAATGATATTAGCCACTCAAGCTTAAGAACATATTTGATCTATGCTATCAACCTTCCCATGGAATATATGGTATTATCCATTGGTATATCATTATGATATGTTTTGTGGACTATATAGCTTTGATAAGGTTATATATACCATTATCTTTTCCTCTTCAATTTCCTGATGCTTAGGTTGCTCAATAAGATTATCAATATGATTGAGTTTTCTTGTATATAAGACAAGCAGTATGATAGGGGACTAATCTAACCTTCTTGAATCTTACCCCAATTATCTTACTCCAGTTCACAGTGTCATACAACAATCTCAACAAAGTTTGGGCATATAGGTTTTATTTTGCCAAGCCAACACTGGCAACCATTGTCATGGTTGATATCCACCTGAAGCTTTAAGGAGCAATCTTTAAATTTCTCTCTGTTCTCATTAGTGATGTTCAGAGGCTGTCTACAAAACCATTCAGCTGGCTACGTTATGTCATGTTCAGCATTTGTGAAGCCCATGGTGATCTTTCTGCAGTACCAGAAGGCCTTCCAGTGGACTACAGCAGTACTGAGCTGGCTGACATTCCATATTATTACACTTCCTCAGGTAGAGTTTCTTGTTTAGTATGTGGAATTGTTGCTCACCACTCCATATTTCCATTTCTCTAGAAAGCTGTATCTTTGTAGACTATGAAGGTTTAAATAATCAAATCACCTCTACCATTCCAATCAATTGCCCTCTGATTTCAGAAGGGATGTCATACAATGAGATGGACCATTTTGTGTCATCACAGGAGATCCAGCAGTGCATTGTAAAGCAGCACATCTAATTTCTCATAGCAAAGGTGACAAAGTGAAGTTCATGATTATTTTATATTATCTTAAGCTAATGATGATCTATTCCAGTATATTGCCAAAGTTATCCAGGATTGTTCCCCTCTTTATCCAGGACCACATTTGACAATATCTAGTATTGTTGACAAAGGCCCTGCATTCATGTCTTGCTTAAGGAAAGGTTGCTTTTATAAGGGTGAGAAGCTTTGCAATTCATATTTAGGCCCTTGAACCATGACCATTATTAAATTATGGACCAGATGACATAAAAAGAGTTGACTCAGGTCCTAAATGCATGGATCACATGACACTACAACAATTGAAGAACAGCCCTGGTGACCCAATTCAATTGGCGACTTTTATAAACATAGTAGGAAACTCATGCCCTGATACAGCTTTTGTCCTTGGGGCACAGAAAACCCACTACCCCTACTACCCCCTGCAATCATCTTGGATTACATATATGGTGTTACTGCCTGCAACTGCTAGAAGACCAGGTATCTTGATTGAGATTTACAGCAGAATACTATGTCACCCATAAACCACCAATCAATGACAATATAATCCTGACTTTATTCTTGATGGTGACTTCTAAAAAACAAGATGATGATTATTGCCCTGGTCCATCTACATCATAAAGAGAATGGAGCACCAATTCTCTAGGAGGAGTGACAGAGGAAGAGACATTAATAAAAGAAGCTCACTAACCAGGTATCTTGAAGAGGTGAGAAGCTTGAAGTCATTCCACAGAGAAGATGATAGTGGAAAGAGGTAAAGATTGAAGGAGGGCTAGTCCACTCCTTTAGAGTGTCTAAGTACTGTTTGTATGTATTGACATGAACTCTAGTATCATATCATGTGACTATGATAAGAGATAAGAGAAAGATATGCTATAGGCTTTCTAGAATAGCTTATCTATGATGTCATAGATAAGGTAATAAGAACCTAGACCATAATGTCATTATATTACATAAGCCATCTAGACCCGGCTGTAATAGAAGAACATAAATAGAATGGGTTAGACTTAGTGTTTTATATAATTTTCAATACTCCTCCTCAAGATTATGGTGAATAGGAAATCATATGAAGGCCTTGATGTATGTCTTTGAACTTGACAGGAGATGGATTCTTGGTAAAGATATCAGCAATCTGTTCTCCAGTTGGAATATAGAAGAGATCAGTTTTATCTCCTTCTCCCACACATTTATGGACATTGTCAAGATGCGGATCGGACTCTTGGCTGAAACTCTGGGAACTTGGAGTTTGCTCGGACATGGGACTTGGCCTCAGCTTATGTGCTGTGCCCTTGTTGCAGTTCGGGTCCCAGAGGTGGGAAGAGGTCGGGTTGGAGCGTTGGAGCAAGGTGGTAGCTCAGATAGTGATTAAGACAGTGAACGACAAGGAGGGAACAAACTTGAGGTGTTGGGGACAAGAGGAATTCGTCCCAAACAGGCAGGAGGATGTCAAACATGATGAGGAGACAAGGGGTGGGTCTATAGTCAACAGGAGTGGGTCTAAGTCGATATTCGAACTAAAGTACAGGAGGGTAAATGAAGGGTATTTATACTAAAGGGAAAACTGCGGAAACACAAGAGGAACAAGATTTCGGGGCAGTGTTCCAGAGCTATGAGAGTGGCAGTAACACTGCCTCAGAGGAACCTAAGATCCGAAGATCTGAAAGGGGTTAATAAAGGTACAAGAATGTAGAGAAGACGAAAGGGGATATGTACTCAGAAGCTTGGAAACTCGGATGTATGTTAGTTCCAAGTGTACAAAGTGTAAAGGGAATAGTACAGGGCCGGAATTCCGAAATTTCAGAGGAGACTTGGAGCTAGACTCGGGGGAATACATAGTGTTCAGGTATAAGGAGGTAAGTGGACCAGCTCGGGTTTAACTCAGGAAACTTGGGAATACTTGAGAGTACTTGGGAGTACTCGGGGATGACTTGGGGATTATATGGAAATGACTTGGGAATGACTTGGGAGTACCTTGGGAATTCAGGTAGAGTTCGGGATATGACAGATATAGTGATAGTGTATTCCAATGTGTTTAGAATGCTGTTCCTAGGCTGGATTGGTGGCAAGAAAGATCACTCCCTGGTTATCGCAGTAAAGTGGAACTTTTGGAATAGAGAAATGAATTTCACCTAGGAGTGATTTGATCTGAGAAATCTGTTGAGTTGTATTAGACATTGCCATATACATATTCGGCTTCTGTGGATGATAATGCTACAGTCTTCTGTCATCTGGTCAACCATGAAACAGGAGAATTAGTAAGGAATAAGACATATCTAGTGATGGATTTCTGATCATCTGGATTGGCTGCCCAATCACTATCTGTATATCCTAGAAAACCATCATGGTTTGCATCATCATAGCATAATGCAAGATTCTTGGTTGATCCAAGATATCGTATGATGTAAAGTGTCCAACTAAGGTGTTCTTGTGACAGAATTGTGACATATGGATGACCACATAGGCAATATCTGGTTGAGTTCCAAGCATAATATAGAGCAAAGATCCAATTACCAATTGATATTGGGAACGAATATCTGAGGTTGCCTCAGTATCAGAGATCTTTGGATTATAACCAGTCAAAAGTGATGTCTGGGCTGGTTTGGTGTTTTGCATTTCGAATCATTTAAGGACTTTTTTCACATAGACACATTGGTCCAGAGTTAATGTCCATTTCTTTTGATCATGGGTTACACACATGCCTAGGTATTCCTTGGCTTTGCCTAGATCTCTAGATTCCCAAACCTTCATACAGTTTCCTTTTTCTTCTTTCATGAGTTTTGGATTTGATCCCATGAGGAGTACATTGTCGACATAGATAACGAGTAGAGTTATGTCAGTTCCATCAAATTTGAAATAGACACTGGCATCCAATTGTGTACAGGCAAACCCTAAATTAAGAAGAGACTTGTGGAGCTCTTTATTCCATTGAAGTGCTAATTGCCTAAGTCCATAAAGGCTTTTTAGCAAGCGACAAACCTTTTTCTCTTGACCCTTTTTACTATAACCTTCTGGTTGATCCATGTATATCTCTTCATCTAATTTGCCATAGAGGTATGTGGTTTTGACATTGAGTGACTCGATATCCCACTCCTCAAGTGCAGCTAGTGCAAGTAGAATTCATATGGTTTCAAACCATGCAACCGGTGAGAAGGTTTCCTTGAAATCAATTCCATAGACTTGAGTAAAGCCCTTGGCTACCAAGCGTGCCTTTTTGCATCCATTGGACTTTGCAACAAAAACCCATTGACATTTTACAGGTTTTCAACCTGGAGGTAAATCAACCAGTTTCTGAACTTTTTGATTAGTAAGTGACTTCATCTCGTCATCACAAGCCTTGGTCCATCCTTCTTGATCCTCTATTGGCATCTTTTTAATATCATGGATTTGATACTTCCAAAGGTTCTATTGTGTGAGCCAACAATTCAGAAATGAATGAAGAGGATAACTTGACTTTCTCAGCCATGCGATTAGGCCCCTCCTTGCTAGAGCTTCCTGGCATGGGAATGTCACTATCTTCAGATCTATGATCTGTAGATTTTGCAATGGTATAGGATCCAGTGGTCCTGGTATCCTTGCCTAAGTATCTTCCATATGAAGTCTTGTTCTGTCCTTATCTGTTTTTTTTTGATTTGAATTGGTGTCCAATTCCCATATATTGAGTCTTTTTGAATAACTGGTTTAATGGTTTTGATAGGACGAACTTGAGGTTTCATTGGAGCTCTAGGATGATCTTTTTGATAGCTCATAGATGGATTGGTACATTTAGGTGGTTGAGGAAAATTAGGCTGAGGTAGGATTGGAACTTTAAGTGGTACAGGAGCAGGAGGACTCTGTTGGTTCTCTTCTGTTGATTTGCTACCTGTGTGTTTGGATGGTCTTGGTGGACCATAAAGATCATCATCACTATCTTTGGTATCTGACCCCAGTAATCCTGGGTCAGGTCTTTGAGGTGATTGATGATCTGGTCGATTATGATCAGGAGATTGTAGACCATTGTCTGCACCTTGATTTGTATCCTTTTAGTCATTAGTTTCTGGAGATTGATTTTTGGGAGGTGGTTTGTCAGGTAGTTTCTCTCTAGGACAATTTGGGAAATCAAACTCATCAAATGTGGCAGTAGAGGAAATGACAATCATTCTTCTGGTTTAGGACCAGAAACAATATTCCTTTGTTCCTGGTTCATAGCCAATGAAGATCATATTTTTAGATTTTGGAGTGAGCTTATTAGGTTGCTTGTCTTTGGGTATGAAAACATACGTCTGACAATCAAAAGTCCTAATGTAAGAAAGATCTGGTTTTGTACCATTCCATAACTGTATTGGGGTAAACCAATTATAACAACATATTGGATGTCTGTTATAAATGTGAAGGCTGGTTTTAACTGCATCCTGCCAGAAGAATGGTGGTAAACATGCATAATGTCACATAGCTTTAGATTTCTCTAAAAGTGTGTGGTTAAAATGTTCAGCTCTTTCATTTTGTTGTGGTGTGTGTGGGACTGTCATCTGATGTTCAATACTGTTTTTGGAAAGGAAGTTCCATAGGTCAGAACTTATGTATTCCCCTCCATAGTCTGAACACAGTTTCAACAGTTTGTATCCACAGGCCTTCTCAGTCCAGACAAACCAATTGCAGAAAGCAGTTGCTGCATCTGACTTATGTTTCAGGCAGACAATACTGCCACAGCTGGAAAATTTGTCTAAAAAGGTCATCATCCAAACATGTTTAGTGTGTGATTGCACTGGAAATTCACAAAGATTAGTGTGAACCAATCTGAGTGGTTTATCCCCCTTGGAGGAAGAGGACAGGAATGGTCATTCCATGGCTTTGCTGAGAGAATATCCACAACAAGGTCATAGATTGGGAGGAACATCAAGTTTTGGTATACCTGAAACATGATTGAAAGCATAATGAAGGGCATTGAGTGAGCAATGGCCCATACACCTGTGCCACAAGAGATAAGCTGAATTCTTTTGGATACTGGAGGCTTTACTGTCTGGTTGCATCAGTGGTGATGAAAACCAGTGTAAAAAATCTAATTGGTTTAGCTGTTCAGCCATAATTACCAGTTTACCAGTTTTGTCCCAGATTTGAGTTTTATCTTTGATTGTACACATAAAACCCTGTTTGGTAAGGGCAGTGACAGAAAGGAGGAGGTGAGATATGTGGGGTGCATAGTAAACTCTGGTTAACACAAGAGTCTTGTTGCATTCCCCATTATTGTGTTTGAGTAAAACTGTTCCTGGTCCATATATAGGCATAATGTCACCATTAGCAGTTTTGCAATTTCTTTTGCGATCTTCTTTTGAAACAAAGTCATCAAGGTATGGTGACAGGTGGTCAGTACATCCAGAATCCACCATCTATTTGTCCTTGTGTTGGATTGGATCACTCATGGCATAGCAAGAAGAGTATCCATTTTTGCTATCAAAGTACATTTCATTTACATAGCTGATTTCGTCATCAAATGGTACATTGGAATTCCATGATACCATTTTGGATGGTGGACCATGTTTCCACATTCCATTAGTGTTACAATCATAATTTCCATAAAAGCTTTCACCACATTTGTCCACCTTGGGTCATTGTATATGTCCTTTCTTGGTAGACCAATTTAAAAGGACATTCTGCAAAAAGATGTGTTTGGCTGTGCCATAAAGGAGCTTTCCATATCATCGCCACTTTCACCCCAATCAAGTACTTCCTCATCATTGATTCTTGCGGTTGACAATTCTCCTGGTTTACCAAAGAAGAATAAGGAAATGAAAGGTAAACCTTCCAACTTGATGGTAACATCAGAGTCATTATCACCAACATCTGGTTCATCCAAAATCATGGCTTCATCAGCAACATGAGTTTCATTGGCTTTACCTTTACCTTTACC
>JBBPRK010001841.1:0-10316 GCA_038093075.1 Boletus patriciae | reverse complement strand
CCCTGTCGCAGCGTGGGGAATTCGTTGCATGCCGTGCACGCCGTGCCGTCACGTTTTGGGATATGTCCGAGGAACACCCCGAGCCTCGCGTCACTGTCCTATACCCTCAAAACATACATTCGATCGCACTCTCCCCAGATGACCGCTTCATCGCAATCGGTGGCGACAGTGGGGTAATCATCTTCGAGAGTCTATCTTGCATCAATGTGCGCATCGTGTACTGCCGGACTACGGCGTACTTGAATCATTTTATAATCGCGTTGACACACCATGATAGACATTAACTCGCGACCAAGGAGAAAAGAGTGGGCAGCCCTCGACCTCGACTGGCGATGACAACGAACCACCGGTAGGATTTTGTTATCGTGTCACTGAAAGTGTCGCACTGACTCCTTCATTGTGTGGTGGGTACAGATGAGGATAAAGAAGAGCAACAAGGATCCGGCTTTGGGTAAACCGAATGGGGGGCTTTCGAGGATATATGTGAGTAAGCGTGTGAGCGAGTGCTTTTGAACCAATAGCTCGTCGTACCTCGCGTTTGTTCGCAGTCACTCATCACACATTATAGCGTAAATTGCCCGCAGTCCCCACCCATGCAAACAAGGACACCACCCACAGCGGACAAGGTGCTACAGATTCAAAGGAATTAGGCTCGGTGTGTTTATTCCTGGTGATGACAACCCCAGTCATGAAAACTCGTTTTCTATTAGGTGCAACAAGTGGACGATGGATCCAAACCCCCAGGCGTGATCGTCATTGCAACGGTGCGCGTACTTTGCCTGAACGACTATTGTTAGACTTACGGCGGATCAGCGTCGGAAAGCTGCGATCGCGCTCCGGCCACCCGCATGGATGTTGCGTCACAAGGCAGGGACTGGGGATGGGATGCATCGGTCCGGCTGATTCGATGCCATAGCTGTAGATACCCCGATGCATCGCGAGTGCGGGACTAATTTCAACGCCATGATTGGTGCGCACCCTCGGGAACGCATCGAGAAACAGACCCTTGTACCAGACTTGCACCGGAGGGCCGTGAATGCATGATGAATGAGACTGATGCTCAGGCCACTCACCGCTGGTACACGAACCTGCATGTATGCGCTTTGAATCGGACCTTTAAGCCTGGTGTTTCGATCAACGGCGACAATATATATGCTCCCTGTCCTGGAACCCACTGCCACGACTTGGCGGTCCATTACATCGGGGAGTAATAGAACAGCTCATATGGACTCGCGGCAGTGCACATACAAAACGCGAAGCATATGTGTCTACTGTTCGCACCGCACGTCTTTCGAAACACCGTGACGCGACTTGTTTTACCCTTCAATGCAGGGCGTTTCCAAGTCAGACCAATTGGTCGGCGGGAAAGAGAGACAACTGGGATGTGTGGTCCATTGACAATCTTGCCGTGCGCTGGCCTGCCCTGATCGTAAAGCCAAAGCCATCTGCTGTTGGGAATGAGGACAAGAATTACATGGAGCCGCTGCCTCTTGTTCTGCTGCAGAGGTATTCTTGGCGAGCGCCCAGGCAATGTACATGATGATCATGACGGGTATCTTGATGTAAAACGAAATGATGTCGACAGCAGAGAACTTTGGAAAAATGGAGGTCCAGCCTCGGACTGTGGTGATTGGACTAACCTATGCCATGTGAGACTTGGATCAACGCCACCGATGACATACAATGAACTGAGTGTGCGTCAGAGGTTGAAATCGTCGCAACGTACGACGAAATAAGGACCCCAAGGCCAAGTCCAGCGAACTTCAGTGGGTTTTCCACTGAATTTTCGTCAACCATTGTATAATACACTGAAAAGAACTGTGTTTACTATCCACAGTGTAGAGTTAATAATGGGTAAATCAACTTCGCAACCCCAACAACAACGATTGGACACTCTTCAGTAACACATCAGCAGTACTTTATGCATGTAATTATTATCTACGATTTATTCTAGATTTGTTTGATTTTTTGTCGACCAGACGGAAGCAATCAAGACGCTGACAGCGGCGTACTACACGGTTACTATTTACGACACATGAAACGTCGCTACCATTTATTAGCGTTTGTCCGCTGGCAGATGGCAAAACTCCCATTCGTACTGCAGTGCATGCCAGTGCATGGCGGGAGCAGAATTGAAACCCAGGATTGACCGTTGCGTCGCGTTTATATTGAAAGTTGGACTGACAACTTGAAAATCGCGCAGTTAGGGCTCTCAGATCTGACCACCTCAGGCTCACCCGCACAAGAAGCCGTATAAAGCGTGGACCTTCCCTTCCAAGCCAGGTAATTGTATCGTCGTTATGAATCACAACCTCCGAGTCGATCGGTGCTCACGCGAGTCACTCCCAGTGACAGTCGCTACAGACAACTTGAACCTCCGAGCGCAGTGAGGGTGAGGCCCACCCGGTTCTTATCCTGTCCACCTCTCGCATTTCCAACCCTCTCCGAGTCGATGTCTTTGCGGGCATTCGAACGTATCTCCACTGTGGACCGTCTCATCGGGCTTGCGGTAACAGCAGCCACTGCCGTCATCTTTCTCTACAGGAGGCGTCAGGCGGCACTCACCTCTAAGAATGGCATCCCATTCCCGCCTGGGCCCCCTGCGCGGTGGTTCTGGGACAATGCGTTGCCCTCTGTAAAGTGAGACCGGCCGTCTGCTGTGCATCCCAATCGACTAAGCTCATTTGCCCCCCTGGCAGCATCGCACGCACCCTCGCGGACTTGGTTGCGGAATACGGCCCCGTGGTGACATTGCGCCAGGGTAGTCATGTCACCATCGTCATTGGGCGTGTGGACGTACGGTTCCATTTTCGTTCGACGTGTCGTGTGCTGATCGTTGCCTCGTGGCGCCTCCCCCGGATGTGATTTGGATGGGACAGGCTGTGGCCGAGATCATGGAGAAGGAGGGCAGCGCGCTCGCGGACCGTCCCTACTCGACCCCTGCTGACCTCTTGTGCAATGATTTGGCATTGCTGTTGTTGCATAGCGGCGAGCGGTTGCGCCGGTTCCGGAAAGCGGTGAGTACCCACCTGCAACCCAAGGCAGCGAGAGCCTATCGAGACTTGCAACTGGAAAATGCAAAGAACGTCATCGCGGACATCCTAGATGACCCAAAGAACCACATTGCACACGCACAACGGTGAGTACACGTTTGGCGAATGTTCTGGTAAAAGGGAGTTGGTCGAACCGACATGAAACCCTGCAGATATGCTGCATCGGTGATTCTGCGTTTGACGTATGGCAAGTCGACGCCGACATCGAATGACGACCCGGAAGTCGCCCGGATTCACCAAGTGATGCAAAACTTCCAGCAGGCGCTGCGTCCTGGGGCTTACCTCGTGGACCGCATCCCCTGGTTGAGGTATATTCCTGGATATGGACGTGAAATAAAGGAATTTCACAAGATTGAGCTCGGACTCTTCAGAGACCAAATGGACCGTGTTCGATCGGAAATGGTGAGCATGAATCCATTCGGCTAAACTGGGTTGTGACTTTGATCGGGCACACGATCGCTTCAGGAAACCAATTGTTGTGGCAATTCATTTACGAGGACGCTTCTGGAACATGCCAATGAGCATCGGCTCGAGAGAGATGAGATGGCTTATCTCGCTGGAGGTCTATTTGGCGCTGGGGTGGGGACGGTACGCCTCGTTCAATTGATTACAACGTGGATCAAACTAAAGTTTGTCACAAGAGTGCGATTGCCATCACTAACATGATCATGGCTGCTGCCCGTTATCCTGAAGCGCAAAGACGAGTTCAAGAAGAGCTGGATATGGTTTTCGGAAAAGATAGAAGTATGTCTCGACGCCTTGATAGACGCTTCGATGGTCATGAATGTCTAACAACGTCGCATTAGTGCCTACCTGTGAAGATTGCGAGTGGCTTCCTCAGGTCCGTGCATTTGTATTGGAAGCGCTCCGTTGGAGACAGATGACACCTATCGGTGAGTGTTTTGCAGAAGAGGTAGATCGCAAGATTGACTCTATTTTCCTGTAGGATTTCCGCACCGCGCCACCCAGGACATCATCTGGGTACGTTTTTTTTATCATTCACTCGATTAGAGGGCCTTTGTTGAATCTGGCGATATGATAGAGGGGTCAATGCATTCCTGCAGGTGCAACTGTCATTGGATGTCACTGGTGATTATGCTGGCCGTCATTCTATCGTGTTAAACTGCTAAGTTGTGATTGATCACCTAGGGCTATATCTCAAGACCCTGTCGCCTTTCCAAACCCGGAGATATTTGACCCGCAGCGATGGCTTGACAACGACGGCCTAGTCCGGAACAACATGTCCGCCTATCCGTATGGTTTTGGCCGAAGGTAGGTTATATCCGTCGTCATTGATTCTTGAACCAACGTCATCGATAGAGTATGCCCAGGACAACACGTTGCGAACCAGTCGTTGCATATCAATCTTGCACTCTTGCTTTGGTCGTTCCGCATTGTGGAGCGACCGGATGCGCCGATCGACGTGAATGGACATACGGACTCCATTATCTCGCACCCACCTCCGTTTGAGGTGGAGTTTATACCTCGGATAGAGGAGGGCCGGCTGAAGGAGATGATGTCCGAGTCAGTGATGTAGATATCCCTCGGTCTAAATTGAGATTACGTCACTGAGTAGGGTCCAGTCAGTCCAAGGGCCTGTACATGTTTTTTGTTCTGTATTTTGTACTTGTACTTTGTCGTGTAAATGATGATCAGATCAACCAGGGTCTGCTACCCGACGCGTTGGCGGGACGCGTGGGAGTTTTTACAATTAAAGTAGGCTCTGGTCGTCGACGAGAATCTGCACCAGACACGATCCACCACACGCCAACATGGCCACGACGAACGGGAGCGGCTCAGCGCCCGCCTTGACGAGCTCCACCTCAAACGGCGTCCCGCCACACGACAGCCCCGTCGATGCCCCGCCGTTCGACGTGTCTCTTTTCCGCTCGTATCTCCTCTCTCTCTTGCCCCCGGTCCTCGGCGCATTCCCGGAGGAACTCGTTTCTCTTTTCGACGACGAATTCGCGGAGAAAGTGTCGAGGTTCGCGGCAGACGGCGGGGGCGTCATATATGTAGTCAAAGCCAGGGAAGAAACAGAGGGTGAGGTGCTGCCTGGCTCTCCCCCGAACCGACCTAATGCACAACAGAGGATGCCCCTCCGCGATTCTACTATCAACTCACCCCCCAGCTCACCTATTCCCCTTCAAATACGACCTCGCTCGCCCTCATCAAGCGCGGCCCAACCCTCGATCCCCTCGCGCCTCTCGCTACCCAACTACATATACTAAACTTGTTTGGCGGGGAGGAGACGCCGTACGAGGGTTTGCATGCCGTGGTAAGTTGCGGTGTCAAGCCGTGGTTCGATGCGTTTGTCGGGGCCCGTGGCGTTGGCAAGGACGGCGACAGCAAAATGGGTAAGTAGATATCACCAAAGCAATCCGTGTTCAGCTCATATGTGTATAGGAATACCAATGACGAAAAAGAAGTTTGCGGAGCTCGAGCTATCCCTTTTGCATCTCCAACAAAACGTTGAAATACCGGAAACCCATCTCATCATCCATCCCGTCATCCAGCGGGCCGTTGAACAAGTCCGGTGGTTTTCCTGGGTGTTTGAATCGTAGCTGACTCGCATTCAAGGCCCAGGCGAATAGTCAAAGACCCAATATTTCGCATATACCTGCAAAGTTTCTCAACGACAGCTCCTTCCTTAATACCCTACACGGCCACGTGAACGCATGGATCAAGTCTATTCAAGCAGTCACCAAACTCACTCGCGACGTGTCTTCCGGCACCGCGTCACAAGAAATCAATTTCTGGTTGAGCTTGGAGAGAGCATTGGAGGGAATCGAGGCCCAACTACGGACCGAAGAAGTGAACATGGTCATGGAGTGCCTGAGAAACGCAAAACGGTTCCACGCGACGGTCAGTTTCATTGCGGACACTGGTCTTAATAGTTCTGCGGATCTCGGTGAGCACCCAGTTCCTGTGCCTATTACGCGTCTCATCGATATACGAATCAGTCCACAAGTATAATCAACTGATGAAAGACTTCCCATTGAACGAACTTCTCTCGGCTACGGACCTCGACAAGATCCAAGAATCGCTTATATTGATTTTCGGACACATCAACCGCAAGCTCAAGCTCTCGCCTTATCCCATCCGTCGTGCCCTTCCGCTCGTGGAGGCTATCTCTCGAGATTTCAATGACCAATTACTCCGCGTACTAACGTCACATCGACTACCATACACCCCGTACGAGACATTCGATCGATTACTGTCCCAAACGATGAACATTTTCCGCACGTGGGACGATCTCATCAAGGAGTTCACAAACGTTGCCCGTGAGGTCACAAGGAGAAGATCAGAAAAGTTCATCCCAATCAAGGTCCTCCCCGCACACGCCAAGTTGCAGGAACGGACGAGGTATCTAAAGGATTGGAGGAAACAACATGAGCAGCTCGCAGTGATGACGGGTCCGACAAAGGGATTGGGGAGTGTGACAAAAGAAGTCGGGGGGATGGACATGGAAGAGGAGGTGAAAGAAGCATACGAAGTGGTTAAGCGGATCGATGTGCTGGACGTCTCTGTCGGTGAGTCAAACTTTGCGTGCTTGACCTGACCGTGTGGCGTTGATCCCGCATACAGAGGGCACTGAAATCTGGGTGGCTGCCGAAAATGCGTATAACGAACGGGTGGCGAGGGTGGAAAACCAAATCATTGCAAGGCTGCGCGATAGGCTAGGCACTGCACGTAATGCGAACGAGATGTTCAGAGTGTTCTCCAAGTTCAATGCTCTGTTCGTTCGACCCAAGGTAGGCTCCACTCTCCTATACCTTTGAAGTATATGCAGACGATCTCCGTCCCCCAGATTCGAGGTGCCATTCAAGAGTACCAGACACAACTCATCGACTCTGTAAAGGAGGATATCAAGCGTCTACACGACAAGGTGAATACCGAATTTCTTGCTCTCGAATCATGCCACCGACATCTTCGCCAGTTTAAAACTCAGTACCGGTTCTCGGAAGCGTATCACATGTCTCAAATGCGCGACCTTCCACCAATAGCTGGGGCTATCATTTGGGCCCGGCAAATCGAGCGACAACTCTTGACCTACATGAAACGTGTAGAAGACGTCCTTGGAAAAGGATGGGAGCTTTACGCCGAGGGTCAAAAGCTTCAATCCGAATCTACTGCCTTCCGCAAGAAACTCGACACGCGACCCGTCTTTGAAGCTTGGCTACACGACATCAACCGACGGGACATGGCCGTCAACGGACGACTATTCGAGATCGTACGATTGCGTGGTGGAGGGTTCCAACTCGCGGTCAACTTTGACCCGCAAACGATCACCCTGTTCAAGGAAGTTCGAAATCTGCTTTGGCTCAACTTCCAGGTTCCGCACATGATTACAAATATGGCAAAGGACGCCAAGAGGGTGTATCCCCATGCTGTTTCGCTCATGGAGACGGTTAGGACGTACGGACAAACGTTGGATTTGGTGGAGCACAACCAAGGGATCGAATGGCTCGTCGCCGAGTACCGCAACGAAGCTCAGAGGATGGTTGCAAAAGGTATGTTCTCTGCTCCATCATTCGTTCGACTGAAATTGGAACTCTCCAGGCATGAGCATCCGGTGGGACTATTTCGTGAACCAATATGACACGGCCCGCTTCGTGTCCGGTGGCGATGGGCGAGATAACAGACACATCCAATTCGTTCGCGAGTTCGCTAGCGTGGTTTCGGTGTTGCAAGACAAGACAAACAACGTGATCGATTTGTATCGGGACATCCTTCGGGCGGTAGAAGACCTGGCAACATGTGCCTATACCCACGAGGCCTTTTCAGAACTTTTAAGCAAGATTCAGACTGCGGTATGAGCTTTTAGCTTTGCCGGAACGTGCCATACTAATCTCCCCCTCTCCGTCTAGATTGATCGTTTGAATTTGGAGGGTTATGCCAATTTGGAACATTGGGTAGCGGAACTGGACAAGCGGATAGAGAGCATACTATTGCAGCGTCTCACGCATATCATTCAAGTTTGGTGCACTGAATTTGATCGGACGGACGATGGAGATACGCGTCGTGATTCCCTGCCTTTACGCGACATGACCAACAAACGACGAGTCGGAAAGGGTGCTCGGGAAGAAAAGGTCAGTGATCTTTTGTCGTCCTTGGGACATGCTTACGGCGTCTTGGCAGATGCTGGAAGGAAACATGACCGTGAAACCCATCGTGCACGAGATTCGGATACAAAACCAAGTCATCTTCCTTGACCCTCCAATAGAGTACGCTCGTTCGACGTGGATCAAACAACTACACGACTGGCTTGGTATGTGTCACTCGGGCCGGTTGCGGTGACAATGCTAACCCACGCGTAGGCGTTATTTGCCGACTACGCCGTATCCAAAGCTCAAGATATGAGATCGGTTTGCAGATGCAACGAAATCTCACCTCTGAAACGACGTACACGTCTCTCGTGGGTGACCCATCCTCGTCTGCGCTCGCCAGTCCCGGCTGACGCGCGCGCGCTTTGCACAGCTGACCCACTTTTCCGACGACACCCTAGAGCGGCCGTTCGCCCTGATCGAACTCAAGGTCCAACAACTGAAAGATTACGTCGCCAAATGGCTACAATTCCAATCCCTCTGGGATCTCGAAGCCGAATACGTCTTCAACCGCCTCGGCGACTCGCTCGCCCACTGGCAACAGCTGCTCACCGAGATCAAAAAGGCGCGGTCGACGTTTGACACCTCGGAGACGCAGCGGACGTTTGGGGTGTGCGTCGTCGATTACGAGCAGGTGCAGGCGCGGGTGAACGCCAAGTACGACGCGTGGCAGAGGGACATTTTGAGTCGGTTCGGGGTCAAGTTGGGGAATGCGATGAAGGAGATGCATGCGTCAATCCTCAAGGCGAGGAACGAGCTCGAGCATCATTCGATCGAGGGCTTGGTCGGCGGTGGGTCGAGGCGATTTTGAAGGCACGCACCATGTGTATGTTTTTGGCTTTGTCGTCGTTTTCTTTCTCTCTTTTTGGTTTTCCGCTCTCCTTGTCTCAAAGGTTCGACGACGCTTTTCGTTTGCATTCCTCTCCTTTTTTTCCACTTGTTCGTAGCTTATACCCGCTCTGGATCTGGATCTAGGCTGCACCCCCCGTCTCTCGTTTATGCGACGAAACGCGTTCGTTTTACGTCCTACTGTCGTTCTTCCCGGCATGCCTCTCTCCCTTTCAATGTCTACTGTATCGGCTACGTATATGATATTCGGTGTAATCGTGGAAACGACTCGATACCTCGGCTGAATCGCGTCAAGAGTTTGGAGCGACGCTCGAGTCAAAAGGATGACGATTCTCTAAGTACCAGTTGGATGGTACGGTCTATGAAACACATGGTGTTGCGTTGTAATAATGCGCTACGAATAAGTTACGAGACGTTTTTACCTAGATAGATCTCCCCCGGTTGAGCGAGCACGAATATCATCGACCTCCTCTCAAAAAAAAGCAAAAACCTGCGAATCGTGTACGGATCCCGTCCCGCAAGCTACCACCTCGTCACGTCCGCCTCTGCCTCGCCAAACAAGCTCGTCTTTTTGATTGCGAAATCCTCCAGTTCCAGTTCCACTCCGCCCTCCTCGCCTTCCTCGCGCGCATAATACGCTGGCAACTCGCGTTTCAAAAACTCGAGGACGTGCCGGTTGATGCGCTCAAACTCGAGCAGGAACCCGTCGTGCCCGTCGGGGGAGGGGATGACGACGAGCGTGGCGCCGGGGATGTGGGTCGCGAGGTCGCGCTGTTCGGTGGGGGTGAAGAGGCCGTCTGTTTCGATGCTGATGACGAGGGCGCGGGGTGGGAGGGTGGCGAGGACGGTGGCGAGGGCCGAGGACTGGGCGTCAGAGGACTGGGATTGGGATTGGGGCTGGGGTTGCGATTGCGATTGCGATTGCGGGTCGACGAGGTGCGGGTCGGCGGCGCCACGTCCCCGAGCGAGGTCGTGCGTGTCCATTTTGCGCGTGAGGTGGATGTAACAGTTGGCGTCGAACCGGGCGACGAACTTGGCGCCTTGGTAGCGGAGATAGGACTGGGCCGAGAACACGGGTTGGGGTGGGGGTGGGGTGGAGAACGGGGGCCCGCGCTCGGACACGGGGGAGTGCGGGGTCGTTTGGGCTGGGGACTGCCGGCGGGACGTGCGCTGGTGGCCTTCGTTGTGCGCGATGAGGGCCTGGTCGGCCGCCGAGAGCGCGAGGGGCAAGATCGGCATCGCGTGGGCGGGGTCAGACGCAGGCACCGCCTGGGGCCGTCGTCCGAACCGGCTCTCAAACGAGTCA
>JBBPRK010001840.1:0-10326 GCA_038093075.1 Boletus patriciae | reverse complement strand
AAGTGAGTATCGGCAATCATTTATTTCAACGGAATGGGATCAAGCGCCGATTGATACTTTCTTAAGTTACCGGGGTTTATTCCTACTCGTTCTCCCGTTGAGCACCCCTCAACAACCCCCTAGATACATTGATATCTTTCTTCTTTGTCCCGCCTGCTTCGATATGTTCATTTCATCTGCCGCTTTGACTGCACCTGCCGCATCAACCTGCCACACATACCACTTTTGTGGTGGATTTTTCCCAAGCAACGACCCCCTTGGCAGGCGACAGCTGTCAACCGCCATCCGGACCGCTCAAGAACATCAGACGTGCGTTTCTTGATTGGCTGGGCACTCTAACGTTCTATTTTTATGCAGCGAAAGGCTCCGTAACTCTACAGCAAATGGCTGTGGCAGGATAAACAAGGGAAAATATGTAGGTTCTAGTTTCTCATAGGATTATAAGGATAGGGTCTGATAGGGTCCAGTATTTGCTTGACGTGGGAAGCCTTCCATCCTATCTCGTGAGGATTCTAATTTTGTGCCATTTGCTGTAGGCTAGGGCCATCCTGGTCGGTCCGCGCATTGCCCTGGTATCATTGTATGCTATAAGCCAAGTTATTATCCGACCTCATGTCGCCCTCGGGCCGCGGCGAGCGAGTCTCGTGTCAGAGGGCGACTAGAGAACCCCTGAGGCCCGTGCATATCTATGGTTCCGCATCTCGCTTTGTCATCGCATATATATCGTTTTCGTTATGTTGTCTTTCTTCCCCCGACGTCGTGCTTGTCTATTCCAGTGTTTAACGCGAGTTCATGCTGCGGTCCCTGGTGACCCCGACACCCCACCTCTCCGCTCAGTAGCTTCAACTTCAAGACTCTGGTGGTCTTGAGTTCTCTCTGCCTCGGTGAATCATCGCTGCATTGATTGTCGGCGGCGCCCAGTTGGCCCGCAAAATGTGACTTCCCTCGGTTCATTTGATTATACTACACCTTTCGCTGCACTCTCGAGATGTGACTCCTACTGATCTAACTTTGCGGACTCTTCCAGATCCGCGTCGCGTCGCAGCGTCGCACTGACAAGCGAAGATTATTGCACTGCCACGTCACGATCATCGATCACAATCGTGAATCGATCAGATTATCGCTCGTTTCGGGTTCGACTTCCTTGAGATTTCATTCCGCTGTCAATGTAAAACCCATTGCTTTCATGGGTATTTGATTAGATGTGGGAGTACTTGTTACTAACTCATCATCGCGGCGCAAATGAAATCGTCTCCCACTATCACAATCCAGAAGATCGATGAACAAGATCCGATGGTCCAAAGTACTAGACGAGGTGCTCAAACTGGCGCATTGAGTGATCGTCTCAGGCTCTCAAGCAAGTGGGGAGGATGGACCCTGGAAGTGATGCATCGCGATATTCTCTTTTTTTTGCAACTTTATCTCAATGACTCGCCAATCGGGACGAAGACAGGTCTCGTCAGTAGACTCCGTTGCCTTTGAGTATTCATGGGGCAGAACAACAACCGTCGCCAGGTATTCCATGGTGAAGTCAACGAATACGATTGGAGCCGTATATACACAAGGGGGAAATGGATGGGAAGAGGGAAGAGTCACTGTTCTGCATCGGATTGTCAATCTGCATAGCGATCTCCGCCGTCTCGACGCAACGCCTGACCTGTGTCAATCACCCCGCGCTCTGTGCCATACACCATTGCTGGACCCACATCCCGACAAACCTCAACCTTCCGAACATGTTTATCGTACACATCCTTCCGGGAAAACTCCTGGTTGCAGCCCAAGATGAACAGTCACAACGTGGTGGTTGATCGAGTCTTTTAGCATCGCTTTACTAGTAGCGCACCCGTTCCACAGACGCTTGGCCCTGTCCGCATGGGCCAGTGTATGCCATCTCCGCATGTGAGCACCGACACGGGATCTGGAACCAATGATCCACATCCTGCAGGGGTTGCTGGACTTGGCCCATGGACACTCATGGACACTGATCGTATTACTGCCCTGGCTTGCACCAGAGTAGAGGTCGTCTTTGTCGATCCATAACCCTTTGATGTTGATTGCACAAGCACGTTGTCAACGTCGGCGACCTGAGCCCCTCTGTTCTGTAGGACGATAGAGCACAAGAGGTTGTGTCTCGTCACTGACAAAGCTCGCGTGGTCTTCGGTAGAGTCTGAGGACGATGACCCCAGTATACTATTTTCAGGGAATGTGGAGTGGTGGAGCTGCAGTGCAAATAAAGACCAAATTTGGAGGCAAATCAGACATGCTGACATTGGTAACGGCGCCTGCACGGTATCTCACTGAGCTGGAGAAACCTGGGATCAAAGCAGATGCCTGTTGCGCATGCAGAATGGCCCGTGGCTTTGGTGCTATATCGGGTGCCAGCATCCGATAGGGAGCAGAAGTTTCTGTGAAATCATAGGAACCATCTTGATTCGTCAAATGGAGCAAGACCGACACCAGAATAACATACCAGGCAAGAGAGGAAGCGAGGCATGGGGCCTCACACCCACCAACGGAGGGTGTGGTCCTGAAGGCACGTATGGAGCCACAAGCCTCAGAGACGGAGACCGCATCCTTGTGTCCAACAGGGCAGATGCACGCCTATGGAGCTGTCAACAATGTAAATAGTGCGGGAAGTTTTGGCGAATTACCTGTTGTCTTGACCCGAAGCATAATCAATCGGTATCGAATGTCTACGTCCTGCGTCAACAACGAGCAAGCCATGATATGTAAGACTCACCTATTTTCACCGTGATGAAGATGAAGACCAGGTCGAGTACTTGAATCAGAGAACACCGCAGACGACTCTGACGCAAGCGTTCCACGGAGGAATGAGGA
This sequence comes from Boletus patriciae, assembly GCA_038093075.1. NCBI lineage: Eukaryota > Fungi > Basidiomycota > Agaricomycetes > Boletales > Boletaceae > Boletus > Boletus patriciae. The sequence goes on along the minus strand of JBBPRK010001840.1, from coordinate 7,487 downwards.
ATCCGAAGCGTGTGGCATGGGGTGCAGAAGCCATGGCTTCCAGGGGGATAAAGATCCGTTCAACCAGTCATCAAATACGGGGGGAGGAGGTTCGTCGGTGAGCATCATATCGGGGACGACAGTCCCTGTGGGTCAATATGGAGGGATTCACCTCGTATCTGGGTCATTATAAAGTCAAACCAATCGACACCAATCGACACGGTGGAGTTGTCTGCGATACGCGATAACAGAGACGTAATAGCAAGGCAATCTCGGCAATGCAGCGACCGCCGACTGTAAGGGTCGAGACTCGAAACTTTGCATTGTAACACGATTGGTATTTACTGAAACTGCATGCGTGAGTATTTGACTGAACTGATTGAAATGCAACCAAAATGATGTGATCCCGAGACAGGTAAGCGACGCCCATTGCTGATCAAGCCAGGCTTGGACGGCGGGTGCATATCAGCAGTCGTGATAAAGCCTATAGCCTGAGGGTGGAATTTTGTGCTGTGCTGTCACGATGTGCCAAATTAGTCCTAACTTCTCTTCGAAGAGTAGGGATGTTGTCTTTGAGTAACAATGGGATGCCAAGTAAGAACCGCGCCCTACCGTTAGCCTTGCCTCAGTGGATGATCGAGGGAGGCTGCTGCCAGTGTAGAGGTTTGTGGATTTCTCTCAATAATGACCGCATACAAGGCGGCGTCCTGCAGATTATGTATCTTCATTAATCCGTGCAAGAATCTAGACTCGGGTTGACCAGCATCTCTTACCTGCCTCGGGATTACTATATGCTCTCCCTGACTTGGTTCTGAGGTCGCAGAAGATGCCCTTGTAGCGGCGAAGTTACGCAACGGCCAGATTCCTCGGGAAGGTCGACATGTCCGAGTGGGCGGAATTCCGAGGAAACATTACAAACGGGTTCCCTCCCAGTGGACGGAGTGGTGGCAGACTTTGACCCCGTACCGCCCGGCGACGCGACTAAACCGAGTTCTGGAGTGGCGATGGCTTGCTGTCAAGTTCCTTTGGCTCGGAAATTGCCAATAGTCCCGTCCTTTCTCCAAATAGCAAGCATTATTTTGGATCAAACCTTCAACTTGACACACCTCCGCTAATGTGTCGTTCCCCCGTCAGGGACCCAGCCGCACTCATTGACACTACCTACAAGTTTTGTCGTAAGGCCACAGCAAATATCTGTACTTTGATTGGAGTAGCATGCTGTATGGGAATACACACGCCATCCTCTTCAAGAAGAGTCAGATTAAGGAGATATTCAGTGGTCGGTCGCAGCTTCGCACGCTCCAATACCGGTCCATGCTGTTCGGTTCAAATCTATCCATACACAGGTCGTGTTGGGCCCTCTTAAACAAACAGTTTCTGCGCCAAAGAGCATCCTGTTATCTCCTCGACTACTTGGTATGCTGATAGATTCATCAAGCATGGCTCACGGTCATTTTTGACTGCAGCGAATGTGGTATGGTCTAATTCTCGCGTGTGCCGATACGATACTAACGATAATGTCAATTCAGTGGACGCTAACTTCTGGTCATTCAACTGCCGGTACTGAGGACTTGTGTCAAGGTGCCCGTCTCGACGCTGTGTCAAGCCTACTGTTGGTGCCGACATTGCGTGTTGTGCCCCAGTTGAACATCAGACGTAAGTCACTTGGTATTTCCCTAGTAAGCGCTGAGTGACATAGAACATTACTTGTAGTCTCTGCAGACCAATCTACCAGAGAAAAGGCTGTAAAATCCTAGGTGTGCACGTCATATTGGGAGTATGTGATGAAAACATGAACATTCGAAGGCATAGGCAAGAAATGGGTCAACGATAGGGTATGGTAAGTCTGCAACGGATCACGATGCCAAAAGTGCCTGTGCATGTTTACTCCTGATATGTTTACTCCAGCTGTCCCGGCGCGAGAAAGACTTTCCAGCGGGACAATACTGGCAATGGTAGCGCAGGGGGTAATGGGTGTCGGCGTGCCGAGCAAAGTTTCCCCGTTTTATTGGCGTTCTGCACGCTGAACCTGTCTTGGAATCCAATAACCGACAAATGATCGTTGTGTCTGGATCACCCGAGACTTGGTGTGTTTCAGCAAGGTGACGAAGGAAAGCCGGCCTGTCGGATGCAACGTGGCCACATTGGACATATGAATGTAGATCCCAGGAGCACAGATACAATTCGTGCTCCGAGCTTATCGTCGGGATCGTATGAGAACCAATAGATGACACTTCCGGCGACGGGAGCTGGGAACTCAGGCCAGCGCCAGGGGCGGGGAAAGCGGGCATCGGGTTCGTTGGGTTCTTGTTTGCATGATATTCTTTCAGCCGATCCATGTATTCCAACAGATCCTGAATTTCCGCATCCTGATCGAGAAGAAGGTTCAATGGTAATTCGCTGGCGTGGGTAAGAGCACTAACGGTGGTACTCTCGGCCTGCATCATATTGGCAAAGGACTCCTCCATTGTCGATGACCACCTGTAAATGACCTCAACGTGAAGCTCTGTATGCTGGTATCACAGACAACTGACGAATTCATATCAAAATTCATAACATTAAGTGGCTCGCTGAATCGGACCCATTATAAGTCACCACATTGAAGAGGTGAAATGTGTCCTTACACTCCAGGTGGCGGGTTGCCATGTGTCGATTCTTGAAGGAATGGCATGTATGAGTCGCCGAGGGTTTTGGTTTCAGGGGCGACAAGGTCGGTGTCCATTGATCACCTCGAGAGCACGTTGGATGTCGACAGGCTACTTATTCTTATTGCCGTTTCACCCTAGGTATAAATATCCATCCATCCTGCCAGGTTGCGTGCCTTGGCAAGATGGCACTTTTCCGTAGAAGGTTCTGCACGGAAGGAATAAATGGCACGCCCAAATACCCACTACTGGCGGTTTTTGAGTGGGAGAGTAACTTTCGCTGTGGAACTTGGCACTGCCCGTTTCTTTCCGCCTAGGAAGCGAGTGGTCAGTGGCCGCGGGTCTTTTGTGGACAAGCGGTCGGTACCAATTGGGCTGTCCAGTATCCAGTCTGCCGTGGCGAGATGGGATAACGGGAACTTTGAGTAATGTTCCCTCCTATACTGAGTTTCGAGTTCTCCCGAACTTATTTTCTAGAATATAGTGATCCACCAACGATCTTTTTTTCTTGGGCCCCGCGCGGCGCGGCCATTACCACGCCGCAGCCATTGGGTACTCGCGGCGCCCCGCCGTCGGGCTACGCCACTGGCTACGCTTCATCGGGTGGGCGAGCATAGCAGATATACCCCGTCCAGTGAGCTGCCATGTGCCTCCCCTCTGTAAACCATGCATGACGTCAGATGCGCAGTATTCCCGACGCCCCGATAACGATCGTAAAAGCTCTTTCACAATTACTTTTCGGAAAAATTGCACCCCCAATTCATATTGGGCCAAGGCATTTCGACAATCGTTGATCACTCGCAGTACTAAAATTCCAGCAAGACACGGCTGACGGTTCATGTGACATCGGTAAACCTGACAAGGGATAGAAATTAATGTCGGACCTATGGTTCACACATCATCCGCGTGTACCTTGACGATCCTTGACGTGATCTCCGGTGAGCCGTGCTTATAATACGGATCTGCAGTGGCTTGTAATGTCTTCAGTTAATTCATGTCCCCATCCTTCCGCTCAATGTGGCACCGAGCCAAGTCTCCACGGTTACCCAACCAACGCGTTGCCATGATGGCTCACCATGTCATTGAACACGAAGCTGGAGGCGGCCGTCGCCTTGGCTGAACCTTATCACATCGCCTTTTTTGAAGTCCTCCCAATTACTAACGACACAAACAATTGAATAGACTCCAGCGGAATCGTGGCGCACTGTCACGTTTGAAAACAATGTTTAAAGTTAAGTTGAAGGTACCTGAGAAGATAATGACTGAACCTAGAGCCTCTCGCGGTCATGATCAATTATGGGATTCGTGGGCAGCTGCAAACCAAGTCACTTGATCTGAACCTGGTTTGTGCTGACACCCCTGGCGGGCCTACCAAGGTACATGGCAAGCGGATCACGCCGGCCAACGCCGCAAGTATAGCAGCAGAGACTGGGTGGTTTCCCTCCACAGCGCGCCGCCTCGCTTGATGTGGGTCCCTGATGACCACGGAAAGCCCCCCAAAATTTGGGGTTTTGGCTGCAACAACACATGTAATCACCGCCCCCATTCTTGAAATAGGAAATTGTGGCAGCGCCGTGAGTACCATTGACAAGAGTGCTAGTGACCATCGGCATTGCGCAGGAAATGGTGTTTCTGTTCGAAAAGTCTTTCATACAGCAAGAATACATTGCATACATAGCCGCATGCGTTGGATGTAGGTGCATAGCCTATCTAGATGAGCAAGTAGAACAGTGGGCAGTTAATTCTTGCCGTGCTCCTTCCTCCAGTGTGCACTCATAGAGTCATTTCGAGAGTAGACCTTGCCACATGCGGGGCAGGAAACTGAGCGACCGACATGGGTCCCAATGTGGCGTCTATACGCATGCCTGCGGTACGTCTTACCGCAATACCCTCTGGCTCCCAACCATTGACAAACCAGCTTATCTGCCGCGGATCCCCGTACGCCGTGGACGCTGCCCAGGTGGTCCATCAAGTCGTCAAAGTCGTCGAAGCCTTGGTTGCAAAGTATATCGCCCGTAAGCCACTCGCACCGATAATGGCTGTTGCTTGTTGTCGCAGCCATTCTGCACAACTCTATCAGCAATCTGGAGAAAATGAAGAGAAAGAGGACCGCACCCAGCGATGGAAGGCCCCTCGCCTGTCACTTGGTCCGCGTTGTGCAATAATTCCTGTTGTTGCTACGAGCTTATGAGCGCGAGCCCAGAATAAAGATAAATTCCAGCTTACTTCTGGGCCCCAGTCGGTGTTGTATTCTTCGTAGCTTGGATGGGGTCCTGAATATACGGCTGGGGGAACGTGATACGTCGATCTACACAAGAACAGTGAGGGTTAGATTTTGGAGGCAGAAGCAGGTGCTTGCTCACTGAGGGCCAAGCGACGCGGCGGGAGAGGGGGAGGGATTTGGGTGCTGGGGAAGATAAAGGAAGCGGTTCGGATACATGGGGGAGGACGAAGGGGGGGAACGGCGGGGTTTGTCTTTGTACTACATGAGCCTTCCAACTGTACCAGTTGGCGGGGACCTATGGAACTCCGCAGGTTCTGCTGGAAGGCTGCCAACGACAGGCGACCCCGCCAGGGCAATCCGACCATAGAGCAGCCAGACTTGGCAGGCATATCTGAAAACGGAGGTACCCCGGTTCCGAGTCAGTTCAAGCGGGGATACCTCGTGGCGTTTGACGCGAACCCAATCTCCACCTAGTCAGCCATGTTCGAAGAGGTCAATCAGATTAGTAGGTGGATCGGGGCGTACTGATTAGGTGGTGACCGAACCGAACCGTGGCGAACTGGCCCAAACCGGTGGGAGCTGGGCAGATGCTGTGTGTCATCGAATAGACATAGGAATGGAAGCTTTGTCGACAGTAAAATACCGCACGAATGACGACCCACAGGGAGCGATGAAAGTAGGTGGAAGAAAAAACGTCAAATTTCGTACTCGTACCTCACCTTCACATAGAATTCTCTGAGCGTCAATCAGCCTCGGCTGTTGCTTTCCCTCCTAAGGCGTCTGATAACAAGAACACATTCTCAGGTCAGCTGCCCTTGTCCCCCATCGATACCCGAGATAATGGGCTTCTTTCGCTTACGTGCATTCCAGCCTGTGAACGTTTTCCGCCACGATAAATATGTGGAGGTTTCCTGCCATTCCACTCGCCTGGATATAATGAGACACGGTACGTGCAACATGCACCCTCCGATTTGCTGAATGAAACCCCACGGTGCTTAGCGCGAATGCTTATTGGCCTCAAAGATCGACATGTGGATCACCAGTGAGAGGTACCACTCCATTGGTCGCACTAACGATATATTTTATAGAAAAGGCGCACCGGGGGAGTAATCCTTGCGTGACTCACCAGCGAACTTAGGGTTGGCCCCGGTTGCAACGATGTGGTGGATGACGTCGACGCCGAGAATACCTCCGAGTAGCGAAGCGTGTTTGCACTGCAACAAAGCGCACGCACCATCCATGCATGTTTCAGTATACTTGGAAATTTTTATGCCAACTGAGGAATCATCTCAGGACAGATGATTCTGGAATGATGAGTAGGTGGCGATACAGTCTGGCCTGCCTATGCGCTTTCAATCACCAGTTCGACCATCAATCCATAAAATAGTGCAGTGACCCGAACGATTCGACAGTTCAGAAGATTGAACAAAGCCAGAGGGCGGCATGGATGGGGGCCAAACATCGGGAGTTGGTGGGAGTGGCGTTCGCGAGTCAAGGGCCTTCAGGAATCGCTGTGTCGGCGAGTATAGCTCTCCTCATACTGGATGCTTATCGTAATTCGAAACCACAGAAAGCATGGCAAGGAATTTGGGGTTCGTTCAGGTTGCTGCGGATAGGTTAATGCGTCGCCAAACTGCTTGACACTCATCAGAAACCGACACCTTGAGCTCTTGGAGCATGCAACCGCTGCAGAGTTCTGACGAGAGCTGAGCGCTGAGGAGCCGCGAAATCCGAGTCCCTGGGAAGTGCTGGACATGTCGATGATGACGTCTGTGGCAACTTGTCGGAGTCCTTTCAGATTTGTGGCGGCTCTCCTCTAACCACGATCAACAAGGAAAGGAAAGGCAACTGTCATTCCCCTGTTGCCGGTACCTTTAGTCAAGATGAATCCGCGAATCCTCCGCGAATCTGTCCGTCGACGTCGGCTGCTTCCTCTGTTTTTGACTGGATTTGCCAGCCTGACTCAGGTCTTGCTCAAGGTTAGGCGACAGGGGTGATGTTGTCTAGCCTAGGCTCTGGTTGAACAAAGGTGCTTGTATGTGTACTGAAAACCATGAACTGCCATTACATACTTATAGAAATGCGAAGCCAGCCAAAACTACTCTAAAGTTAAAACATACAGTGGCTCAAATAAGTAATGCACGCCCCTATTTTTTTCAGTGCACTGGCTCTCCCTCGCGCAACAACACATAAACAACCTTCCGAATGGCGCGAGGATGTGCCCTTAGGTATAGAGTACATACGTGAGGTGGCAAAAATATGACATTTTGATTATTTACAACGTGGTGATGAAAACAGCGTGGAGTGGTGCGTGCATTACATATTTGGATCGTGGCGCACGCTACAAAAGACCACCACCCCAACACGATGGAACCACCCCACCCCACCGAGCCGCCTGCAATTTGTTCTCTACCCTCGCCACCACCTATCCACCATGGTTATCTACACCAGCCTGACCAAAAAGGCTCGCATCTGCCGAGACAAAGCAGCTGGCATGACCAACACAGCTGTTGCCCAGAAATTCGGCCTCCATTGTACTACGGTCCAGCGTATCTTTGATCGCTACGCTAAATCGGAGGACTACTATGTACTCAAGCAGAAGCCTGGCAGACCACGCCTCTTCACGAAGCTCGACACTC
>JBBPRK010001839.1:0-10335 GCA_038093075.1 Boletus patriciae | reverse complement strand
CCCCTGACAAAGTGGATGGACCTGTGACCATTGCAGAAGATGATGATAGCACAGAAGGTGAGAAAGTTTCTGCACCGATGAAATGATGGGAAGCAGCACATTGGACCCAATTGTCCCAACTCTTTGATGACAAGAGGGGAACGTAATTGCCAAGTGCCAGATTACCGATTGGACAACACAAGTATGCTCGAGCCTTGCCACCAAAACCGGTATGAATGATGGCATGAGCACTTTCAGGGTCGTGATTGGTCTTGATGTCTGGATCCCACTTCATCAACACTCTCTTTCCCACTCGAACCACCCGCAGCCTGAGACTGCTCCGACTTTAGGGCCTGATGCGATGGTGTCCACGAACCCTCGAATCCGTCCAGGCGCTCTCGTTCCTCTGTCTAGTAGCCCTGTGGTGACTCAAAATCTGCGCGGGCTCGACATGCCCGTGCATGAGAGTTCTCGAGTTGATGGTTGCACTCTTCGTCATGCCACTCTTGGCACACTTGCCAGCTCCAATGCTGTGAGCGCACTGCGATCAAGTTCTGTGCAGCCACATCCCCCGCAAACACCTCTGCCGCATCAATGCAAAGCAATACGGAACCAACCCGAACACCTTGGATGGTTTAAATCTAGTGGAAACGGACCACTCCTGGCACCACCGCTTGCCATACCAGCCTACTACCAATCCCTTCCCCGACTTGGTGATGTCTACGTACACCATGACAGGACAATGGCGTCATTCAAGGCTTGGGTTTGGAGTGAAGACCAATGGACTGCGGCGACCAGCAACCCCCCCATCCAATTCTGACAGATTATCGGCTCAAGATTTCAATCTCCGGGGAACCGTCGTGGGTCACATGAAAGAGTCTAGTGTCCGAAAAAGGGAGGGACAAAAGAAGGCTCTGGGACTCTTAGTACCATGTTCATGTAGTGTACGATGCTGGGTTAGAGATTTGTGACGAGTATATGTAGCTGAGTGGAACCTTGTATTCACCGGAGCCCGCCGCTTATGATTGCGACCTGCCTTGCTCATTCGCCATGTTCGTTCTGTGATTTTCATAGGCATTGTATTCGGCAACTCGACAAGCCCATTTTTGATGGCAACATGGCTAGTGAGACACACCAAGGCCTGGCTTTTGCCTGTCCGCGCTAGACTTCATCTTGACGTTCTTCCCTCCCGGTTATAGCCCCAAGCGCGGAGCCACCCTCAACACGGTTCTACAGATGAACTTCTCCCGCCTCGCTCGAGATAGAGGCAATGGCATATCCCACAGCACACCCACCCCCACCTTCGAGCCCATGTCGGAGGGATATGCATCCGTGACCACGCCAGGCGCTCACCCATTTACCCCACTCAGCTCGTCAGAGATGCTCCGCAAGGAGATGACAGCCCACCATATCCCCATCCCTCGCAATGTCCTCTATCTCCGTGCAGCCCTCCACACGATCACACAACGTCGCCCGAGAGGATCTGCAAGGAGCGCCTGGATGCGTTCGAGGCCTGTCTCGCGTTGGTGTACCATTTCCATTTCCGTTTCGGTCTTGTACTCGCCTTGAAGGGATATTAATCTAGAAACGCTGCCATGCAGGTCGTATCGACGCCGATGGTCACTCGCTCGTTATACTCAGCTGTCGGTCGGAGAGGTATTTGCGCTAAACGGAGGATCCATCCTGGGATTACCACTTGAAGAAGGGTACGGCTCTGCCATCAGACTTGCTCGTTGGCGAGTACAGCCTTTCTGTCAAAACGGTCGCACTAACAGGCAAGGGTGACGATGCACTCCATCTCATCTCGATAGCGCAATCGCGTGGAATTCATATTTCCAATTTCACGCTCAACGTTGTCGCCAAATACACACCAGGTCGATAGACCGCATTCTGGCCGCATACCCTTCGTGGACTCCGCAGGATACTAATGCCCACCGCTGCAGTGGAGTGCGAGACAAAATCTGCAGGACACCACTGACATTGGGGTACTGGCAGTACGCCTTTGCTCCCTACATATTACTCTAAGATCACCTTTCTGGCCCTCCCCTCATGCATTGCACAGTTTCATAACCTCTCGGCCACACCTGCGCGCTCACACTTCTCCATTCTCTCACATGCCACCACTCGCCGAAATCAGTGTCTACCTGGGCATTCACCTGCATGCCCCATCACCGCTCATCGATGGGAACCCATTCATCTCCTCTTCGTTTTCGCACAGCATTCCTCCCCGTCCATGTCCCGCGAAAAAGGTTGCTCTCATTCATCAAGGGAATGCGAGGGCAACCCTCCGGAAGAACACGTCAAACAATGGGTGGTCGTCCCCTGCTTGATGAATGAGAAACTTTGGCCGTCAGCCTAGTTGCCCCTGGATGTACGACGCTGCGCATTCTCACCCTTTGTGTCATCGTCGGCGCGGAGTAGCCCTGTCAAGGCGGCTGGCGTACCTGGCCGGTGACAGATCAGTGACAGACGCGAGTGTCGCATTCTTGAGAGGGGAGGGCTCAAAGAGAGACACTCCATAGTGAACTGTGCATTGCAAGTTCTTTGGGTTGGGCATGGTCGCTTGTGCTGACATCGGGATTTTTTTTGTTCTTTCAAGACGGGGCAGCTACTTGTACTCCTTTGTTTTCGGGTTCAGGGTTAGATCTAGCTCTGTTTGATCGGGTACTCCTAGTAGCCTTCTGTAGCCTTCTGACGTTGAAGCGGAGAGCGCTGGGTGGGTTCTCAGCTCACGAGTCAGGACGGCCCGGGAGCAGAACTAACAACACCCAATCACAAGGTTCCACCGGCGTGCTCTCGGGGCGGAGGCAAGTCACTCACAACCTTTTTCTTTTCGCACCCTGACAGCAACGTCGCGATGTTTGCATCTTGTCTTGTTTTGTTGCAAATGTTTAGGTCAAACGTAGTACGGTCTGGGTCCTGCGCTAAGCCTCGGTAAATGTAATGGCTCGCGGATTGGACAATCGGATTGGCACTGACCTCAAGGCAACCTCGTGTCATGAAACGACCACGGCACACCACAATATCCCGCTGTGCTCTGTCCAGGCTGCTGTCCATGCCTCGGGGAGTTCAAGCTGCTCTTTTTGTATCGGATAAGGTGAACAGGTCTGTCTTGCTAGTATACTCTGTTGAAGGTTTTTGGTGGTTGATGATAGATTCAAATGAGAGCCTCGTGCGTCAACATACCCTTAGAGTTGTGGGGACGGTTGCTTTATCTTCTTTGTAGAAATGGCCATGGTGTCTTCTTGATTGTCTACGTGCCTCAAGCGATCAAGGATCTTTGTTCAATGGCTAACAAAGGGAGAGAAGTCCTTTAAATGTAACATATATGCCAGCTGATCTCTTCGTCCTCATTCCCATCCCCATTTCCTCATCCCCATCTCTACAACATGGGTGACAATCCTGACAAGATTTCGAACAATGCCCATGCTCATGGCCGGCTCGTGCAAGGCCCAGATCACATGAGGGAGAGGCTTACCCTTCGAAGGCGGTCCCGTGCCATGTGTAGCGGCCCTTACGTGCTCGACAAGTTCTCGCGAAGCAATAGAAAAGTCAAGGAAAGTGGAAATCTTTTCAAAGTCCTGGTGAGTTAGCCTCAGCGGAATGGCGGCAAGAGTCCACTTATTCAACTTTGTGTGTTAGGCCAAGGACTCCCATAAACATTCCTCCAAGGGAAACGGCAACAGTGCTGGTCTGGACCAGGACGTGCGTCACGCCTTGTTTATTTGTTCTTTGATATGAATGCATGGACAGGAGTTGAACGGGAGCCACGAGCTTCACAAATACCCGCCTCGGATGGATGCACTGTCACCATTTGTGCCATCTAACAAGCGCTCTTCGATTGAGTTGGTGACCAACGCCGTATCTGCACTGTACAATACGATCGGAAAGCACACTATCAATGTATGTCTTCTGGTCCTAGTCACACCTTACAAGGATACTGAGTGGGGTTACTCAAAACTTAGCGGGCAACTGTCGTACAAGACGAGTATGATTTCTGTGATGTAGACACAGACATGGACTCGGACCACAGAGATATCGTTATGGAAGACACGATCCCGGAGGCAGACGATGACTATATGGCTGATGACGAGGAAAACAAGACGCCTGAGGAAGATGACAACTATGTCATTATTAACGAGCCTTGAGAGTTGCAAGGAGACAAATCATTTTGGCCACTATAATGACGTCCCCTTGTTCTTTTCGTGGTTTTTATATCTTAACCATACTTCTTTCACGCAAGCTTTGTGGACTTCATAGTGAAAATCTTAAATGTTTTCTTTTGACCTGATATTGATGGTGTCGTCAACCTTTCACTAGTAACAGCGTATCGTCGTATATTGGTGGGTAACTGACGGAGGGGGTCCCCCAGGACTCAAGTACCTTACCTCAACAGCACCACTGATCCGAAACAACTTGAAATTTGATGTTCTCATCTACATCATGGATGACCACTGGCAGGCCTGCTGGCTCAGATCACACAAACCAGCCGCTCAGGAGTCCTTAAATCTCATGGCGACCGATTGCTCGGGATGCCTGATGTTTACTGTCAACCACTTTGGCGACTCGCTGTGTCTTGCTTTTCCCTGGTTCTATGGTCTGCAGTTCAGGGCACTCAGAAATCCATGGCTATTCACGATTCGGAATTTTTCACTCAGTTCAGCTGACAGTGGAACGGGTCGTGGTCGAATTGGCGAAGGAGAACACCGAGTAGACGAGAAATGTCCCTAGGCAATGCAAGGTAATTCTCAGATGCTATTGATGGTCTCCAGAGTCCAAAGGTGCTTGCTGCTTCACCTCTCAGGCTCGTGCCCTTTCAGTTTACGTGATAAGGTCCGCCTCCTCCCTTTGTTTCAAGTTCTTGAATTGCAGAGTCCAAAGGCGCTTGTCGCTTCACCTCTCAGGCTCGTGCCCTTTCAGTTTATGTGATAAGTTCCACCTCCTCCCTTTGTTTCTCAAGTTGGGACGCTAAATGTTGGGTGGGTGTAACATCGGGTTCACTTCGACCGCGACTGTACCATTTGTAGTAGAAGCTCATGCTCTGCGAACCGTCTGTGCAACGATGGTCTGGTTACCTCGGTTCATCAACATTTATTTACACTAATCTAATAGGTTGAGTTCAATGACCCCTGCCACGAGGTGCGCCTTCTTGCGTGCCATCAGCCATGTGGCTTCATTCGCGCGTGTAGGGCCCAATTGGGCGATTCCGTTTCTCCATGTATTCGTTTCGGGCGGTGTTACCGGCCCCTTTGCTTACTGCTGGCTCACCTTGTCCTCACCTGAGCGACGTCTCAGCACGAAACCGATTAACATAAGTATTCTAGGAACACCCCGGCCATACGTGTGACCTTTTGTGACTAACAAATGTCATTGCATGTACAGTCGTAAGAAAAATTGTATTAGGGACTGATGGAGGCAATACATGGTCTGGATGAAAGGTAGTTGTGGTCAAACTTGACCGAAGGGATCATAGAACTGCTCAAACGAATCGTTACTCTCCTGTATCAGTGGCTGGTATGACCGGGCGGACATCCAGCTGGCTGTGCATAGCCGAGTTGGCACGAGGTCGGCCAGCATGTATCCATGTTGGTTGGGAACTGTCTTTGTGGTGGTGGCACTTGTGGGGGGCCCTGTGGCACTCGTGGACTCATGCTCATCGCGTGCACAGCTGGTGGAGGCGGTTGTTGTTGTTGCAATTCTGTGACGGGCGAGCACCAGCACCCGATCCGTGTGCATGGTGCCGTGCCGTCGAGTTCTTGCGGATAACATTGACCACCTGTCGGCCGCCCTCGAGCGACGTTCTCAGCGCCCCAAGCGCTCTTTCGCCTGCGTGCACTTACACACGAGTTTCGATTCCGTAATTGCGTCGTGCTCTTGCCTCAAGAGCGATTGCGGGGATGGCTGTCGGAAGACTATGTAGTGTTCGGGGCTTCGGATCAGCCATCCGAGCTGCATCAACGTCCTTGGAAGCACTGACTCTGACTTCCTTGTGATACCCCATTGCAAACTCGGCGTTCCCAAACCCCTTGAGAGCAGCCTTTTCGGGAAACATAAAAGCCAGGTTCTCATCCTTGTCAAAGGCCCCCTCGACCCCACACAAGAACCACTTGCTAGGTGCCATGTCCGCCTCGACTTCGCCTTGTTGACCGGCGAGCGGGTAATGTGGGGCACTCAAGAGGGGAAGAGTGGGAGTGCAAACTCGTACGCAGGTCCGAGCTTGTGCTGGGCAGGCACAAAATGGAAGAATGCGGCACACCCAGATGGAGACGCGCTTCTTGTTGGATCGAAGCATGTGGTGAAATAAGCGGCGTAGTGGATTGCGAGGTAAGGGAGAACTCCGGGTTAGGGTAAGGCATACCCATGCAGGCTTTGGGACCGGTACGGAAGTAAGCATCGCAGCACAGTGAATCGCGAAGCGCGATCTCTGGCTGCAGAGTGGGACCGAGTTGGCCCATCACGCGTGCCATGCACATACGCTATTCCATATGCGCGGGAAAAGGGTACCAGGATAGAGGTGAACGGACATATGTACACACACCTCGTGGCAATTGGCTTGACACAATGACACTGCGTTCAAAGCAGTTGGGGTAGTTATGCGTGTCGCATCGTCGAAATTTTGTCATCACAGCCGAGGCGATGTGGGCCGTGTTGGACACGATCTGGATGCGCGCCAGATGCCGCAAACGTGGCGCAATGATAAATCGCCCCCGCAACAAGAATGGGAATTGGGGTGGGGTATTGGGCGGACGCAATCTGAACGACGGGCAGGAGCGGGACCGTGATCTGGACGAGATGCAACAGTTGGGGATCCTGTACGGTGGCAGGTCCGATAGGTGGGGATGTTGAAGCGGAGCACGCTGTAGAACAACAAACCTGACTGTGGTGGGACAGCCAGGAGATGTGTGGGGGGTCTGAGGTGCGATATGCTCATCCCCAAAGAGGGTCCTAAACAGGTCAGTGATGGCTCGGGCGAAAGGGAAGAGGAGGAGAAGGTGTTTACTGGGTGGCCGAAGGTAGGCCGGACTGCGGGAAAGTGGACCGGTCGAGTACTGGTCGGTCGGGAGTGCAGGAGATGGTCGACGAGCCCTGTAGTGGACTCGGACGTGCGGTAAGACGAAGGGGAATGTACCCGAGGCTTGTGGAATCGATAGGTGCGGAAAGATGCATTCAAAATGCCAAGTACAAAGTCTTTATAGTCCAGGAATTGCCCAGGACTGTGTAGTTACTGTAAATAAGGTTCGGAACACTAAGTAATAGGTACCCGAATGTCAATAAACATAGAACGATCAAAAGGGATGATGCTAAAAGCGGAATACAGTTAGACCGGCCGGTCTACCATGGGAACCGGGTTCCCGGGACTCCGGAAACTGGTAATATGGACCGGTCCCAACCGGTCGAGCGCGGGAAACATAGCTAGAAAGCCTCGGAAGGTCGAGATCCCAACCTAGAGCTGAGCAGAGCTCTACAACGCAATGAGTACGAGGACGTCTGAGCCCGCGACTCAGCATTTTCAGGGCGGGGTCATTGTTGGGGCTGCTGCACGATCGACAGGGCAGTCATGAGTGACCAGGTGGTTGGACGAGGGGCAGTGAGGGATGGTGTCCCACCCTTCCGGGTGTGAAGATGGCTGAACGGAGTTGAACCTCGGGTGTATCTGTGCTGGGCCTGCGGAGAGGTACCCTTTGTCATGAGGCAAGGGTGGGGCCTGGTGGAGATAGGAACGCTGTAGGGGATGTGGTGGCGCAGGGAAAGGGAGTAAGCTGGTTTTGGGACGGCTGGACTGAAAAACGCAATATGCTGGTGGTTGGGAAATGAGTGGAGGTGTAGTTGGGAGGGGTGTAGGAGAGTATGGAGGCTGGTGAATAGCTGTGGCTTGGTCGTCCAAGGTCCTCACCGTCTAGGGTAATCACATGGAGGTAACACTTGCACACGGCGCGGGGAGTGGTTGATGACGGGCGAGGGAGCAGAGGCAGCTGGTCGGGCTGCCGGTCTGTGAAGGTGTCCTACGGCCCGCGGTGCGTGGGCGCATCAGCTTGCGCTGTCACAGAGGAGTGTTGGCTCACATATAAAGCATGCTGTCATGGGTCCGGTCATATCAAGTTGGTCTGTGTTAAACAGGTGTGTTCCCTCGTGACCATCATCCGACTCTGTACCTACAGCTTATCACCTGCTTGCAGTTTCGTGCTGCGCTGCTGCAGGTTTCGCTTTTGGGGTCACCATCATTGCGTTGCCCCGTGTGCAATGTAGATGCAGGCTTGGGAACTTTCATGGCAGCGTATGCTACAGCACTATCGCCCCACCTCAATGACTTGCTGGTGAGCATTTCGCTTGTCCCCGCTGCATCCAACTCAGAGTCACCTTGGCATATTCATCGAACGCTATTTCCACTAGCAGCTGATTGTTTCGAATTCGACACAAGTATTCTATTAGCAGATTTCTCATGTCATGCGTCAAGTCGGTGTTTGCGTGGTGCTTCCCGGAGATGGTATACCTCGTAGGCTAACCAACCTCTACTCTTTCGCCAGACAGGTGCGTGTACACATTATACTCAGGTGTTCCGCTTCCGCATTCACTTCCTAATGAGGAAAGCCTTGACCGCCGCAATGACGTATCGACATGCGCTAGAGGCGTGCAGGGTACTGGTCTGCTTATCCTTTGTTGCTCTAGTGCTTTCTGACCATTCTCGGTTAACAGATCCCTGCATGACATCTTCTTTGTCTCGGACTTCCTTTATTCACCACTGTACTTATACCTGGATGATTGAGCTCAAAATATAGTAGGTTCGCACCCTCTTCGCTCGTACTGACCGAGTCAGACCGACCGACACAAAAATTCTTCATCGCTTGCCTCGAATCACTGGCAGCCGTGACTGCTCGAAATTTCTCGTTTCCCCTGACGTCCTGTCTCTCTAGCTATTGAACTCAATCCGATTTACACCAAATCCAACTGCCACTGCGACTACTTCGCCATGGAGGCTCTTGTACTTCCCAATATGATAGATCGGTGAGAGAGCCACCTCGACGACCTTAATTTGCGCTAACGAAAGTTGGATCAGCACCAGGATTCTGTATTCAACCTCGCTGGCTACACTAACAGAACTCTGGGCAACGACTCAGTATGTAAGAGACCCACCTGAGAAGGCATCACTTGCCTTATTAGCACCTGCCGAAGAACCAAACTTAGGTAGGTCATTGCCATGCCAGTGCATTGTACACTGAACTCACCATTTGCTTCTCAGCTTGGTTCCTAGTGAAAACACCATCAAAATCGTTTGTTAGATCACTTGACCCTACTCATTGGGAGAAGAACGTTGGCATTTTGCCACTCGAGTTTGACGACGACGTGAGCCTCAACTCCAGATGTACATTCAACTTATTGACTCACCTTTCCAGACTAACACTGTGCGGCTCTCGTTCGGAGATCCCCTTTTTAGGCTGGGATTTGACTGTGCGAGCAGTTACTGGTGCTTTCAGGCAAAGTCATTGCATCCTATTGTCGATCATGCTCGTGGATATGGCGGAAACGTGGATCAACTCTTTACTGCCTGGCAGCAGTTTACTGTCCGATACGAGTATCCCCATGGAATTAGGGGGGTCATGGGATTGTGAGTTTGTAGCCTTAATCATTCGAACGGTACTGACCATTAGTCTTAGAGATGGTGAAGAAGGCGATTTTCCGCCTAGACCCGAGTCACATAGCCCTCAGGAGCCTCCTAAGGTGGAAGAGCCTCACGAACTCGAAGATCGACCCTCAGCGTCTCTTCAGCAGGAGTTTGCTGATGCTGACCGGCTTGCTTCCACAACCACTGCGCCAGTTGTGGGCCGACCGGGAAAGCATGCGGCGGGGAGCGCAGAGATGGGTGAAATGATGTCGCCAATGAAGCGGCCCAGGGTTTAAGTATGAAAGCCAGCGTGTGCTCCTAACACCTCGCAAAGTGTCATTTTTGTTGTCTGCGTAATAAACAATGTTTCGATGATCGGTCATTTTCTCATGAGCGCTCTGCAATCGAACGCTGATCATATCTAGCCCGACTGAAGTCTCCTTGACCCCACCTGCACGAGGACAGGCCATCAGTCTTGTGAGAGTATGCCCGACCGAAGGTGCCTGGTTGGAGGGACTGGCTGTGAATTATATCAAAAATGCGTTTTACCCAAGTGGGGTCGATTTTCGGAAAATGCTCCGGTGCTGTGTTATCGATCTCATTCGAGGTGAGTTCAGGGAGCACGAACTGCTGTTTCTCCGACGCCACCCCGAAACAAATCCCCCCCCCCCCCCCCAGAGACCCCTCGAGCCGACGCCTTGTAAGCATCGCACGGCCGTCCAGATGGAGAAACACATGAAAGCTGCCCAGGACGG
>JBBPRK010001838.1:0-10337 GCA_038093075.1 Boletus patriciae | reverse complement strand
GAGGGTAGCAGCTTGCATAGAGGCCACGACGGGCATGTAAACGCTCTCACTGTAATCATATATTTTTTCCCCCATCAGTTCGTATCATCAATCTGCCGAGAAAACATGATATGGGAGCTAGTATGCTGATACTGGTAGTGAAATATGATTATGCCTTCGCCCCCGTCAAAGAGGAGCTTCGTGCATTTCATATCTGCCACGCATGCACTGTAGATGGCCCGGAATGCACACTAATGCAACGTCTCTATAGGACCTCGTGTGTCTGCCTCAATTTAGGTGAGCTCGATTACATACACAGGTAATTACCTATTTAGGAAGGTGGAGCATCAAAGCCGAGGCCCAAAACTTGGCAGAACAAAGTCAAATAATTTTGTCCAATACGGTCCCTCATAATCTCGGGGTTTGTTGCTCCACTAAGTTTTGTGCTTCGTGCTCTCATCCAAGGCTCAAAACCAATGTTAGGGAATGGCACGTGTACGGGTAAACCGCAGCCAAGCCCTAGTCTGCCCCAGCCGTTCTTGCGCAAAACGAACGCGAGCACACAAGTCGTGAGTGTTCGTGTTCGTGTGGACTCGCACTTGTGTACCCACCAACGCAGCCCTCATCCCCAGTGGCTCCGTCGTGACTATCTCCACCCCAGCTAGTATCCACGTTCTGCAAAGGTGAGCACGCCCCTCACCCCAGTCACCCCAGTGGTTCATTTTTGTACCCGGGCCTGACTATCTATCTGTCATTGCAGTTCCCAGTTGTTTGCGTGAAAAAAATGAAAGCGAACACGCAGGTTGGGTGTGTTCGTATTCATTTTTGTACATGAGTATGATCGTTTCACCTATTGCGAGCGCTTGCGTTCGTTGGACATGCCACTACCCCCGGCCGCATTGCTTCAATCGTCTGCATCAAAAAAGAACGCAAGCACGCGTCATTTTTGCACCTGAGCGTGACCGTTCACCTGTCGCGAGCGCCCGTGTTCATCCCACGTGTCGCCACCCACAGCCGTGTCATGAGCACTCGCATTCGCTGACCAATGCCAGCCCCAATCTCGAAAGGGTCGCCCGCTAATGACTCCGAGGATCAAGCATCGATGGATTTTGTAGGTGAGTCCACCCGTGCTATCCTTCTGTTGCTGCGGCTGATACCGACCTACTTGCCGTTGCAGCCCGTGTCTGTGTGCTCGGACTCTACCTCGCGTTCAAAAGGGGCCCCGAGTTGGGGTTGGGTAGGGGGTGTGCGCAATTCTCGCAGTGTCGAGATCATGTTAATGTCACGTTCCAGTCCCCTAAGAGAACGCACTTCGTTCCTTTAACGATCTCCAATCACAGTCTGAGTTGCATTCCTGCTTACGCGCGCCGTCACTTGAACCATGTCAGAGTTTGTCTGTGGTCCTTTAAGCTTTGCAGCTCTTGGGGTGTTTGCACCCCCGAAGGGCTCTGACCCCTCGGCAGATGAAGTGTTACATCCTTCAGGCGTGGCCAAGCCATGCGGTCAGTGAGCCCTCAAGTTTCGTTCCGCCGTGATTGACGTGACCGGTCGTCTACTTGCGATTCAAAATATTTCGTACAGCTTCGTTGACGATGCGGCACCTAGCTTTCTGCAGGAGGAGCCAGTCATGGACGCTATCGCTGAATATACTCGCTGTGCCAATGTCAATCTAGTCCCCGCGTCAAATGGCCAAAAGTAGCCTGCGGATATCCGAATCTCATTCAAGAATGCCGAATTCACTTGGAGTGCGATTGGGACCGAGATAAAGACGGAAGCGACCATGAGGCTGGCCTTTCTCCCTCGTGGCCTGGGTGATGCACTCTGCAACCTTACTCTCCATCAATTTAATGGTTTACCTCTCAACACGGCAACCACGTCTGGTTACCAGACTAGTCAATGCTGAAGTAGCCCCGAGTGCCTCACTTTGAATACATAAGACGCATGGCAGGTATATGCCGTCGTGTCCTGTCGATGAGAAAAACGTCGAGTACAACCACATCAGTGGAGCAGCTGAAATGAATGGCAGTTCAACAACTCTTTTCGCCGCTGAGCGAGCCCTCTCGATGTTTATGAGCTTTCTAAGCGATCCTAAAGTGTCTTACAACGTGTCCCTCTATTAAGGAAAGTCAGACCACAACTGTGTGAAACGCAAGTCCTCCAGTCGAGTGTACATGAGACTGGAGGAAAGGCGAAAAGGTGCGGTGCGCGTAGCCACACCACGAATGTCCGAAAAAGGAAATGTAGTGAACGTGGTTAAGGAAAGGTAAGTAATGTAGCATCTACGGGCTGTTCTCCAACAAACTGTCTTGCCCAACCTCACCAGTGTGATGCATGATCATCTGAACTGTGACCGTCTGAACGTCGCGAGGGACAGGTCGGATCTGTTGGACAGCAACTGGAAAGCCCGGTGGTGGCCATTCATTGCTCTAGTAGCCTGTATGCGACATTGGTCGGTAATACAGTGTCGTGTCGATCGACGAGTATCAGTCACGGCGCATTATGATCACGACTTGCCTCCTCCCGCATTTCCGGAGACATATCGGGGTTTGGGCTGACCGGCCGTCATATGTGACCGCATCGCCAAGTTGGGCTCGTCTCGGTCGGCGCGGCTTTAGTACCAATTACTTAGGGGACACTCCGAGAAATAAATGCAGATGGAACAATGGATAATCAACGACATCGACTACAACAAGGTCATCAAGAAGGCACGCATATCCTCGAATGCTCACTAATACTGACCGGAGGAATAATGAAAGGAAAGAGATGCGGGGAAAGGTGAACGCGAGGTACATCGTGTACCGATAGTAAATAGCTACAACACGTCCAATATGCGCACGCTGTCTACCAGCTTGTTTAACATCGTAGGCGTGATCTCTTCTACCTGGACGGTGATCAGACTCTCCGCGGCGACCCTCCTATATGCTGCCACATTGCCAAGGTTGGGTGTGAGCAGCGGTGCACCAAATGGTTGTCTCAGTCGAGCGATGACTTGGAGCGCTCGCATCTGCTTGTCCGTCCGCGATAACGATGAAGGGGGTCGGAGAGACGCTGCGTCTCGAGGAAATGTAGTGGTCAGTCCACCAAATGATCGCCCAAGGCGTTCAACGAGCCGCGCTGCTCGCGTTTGCGCGGCTGCCGATGTCGATGCAGTGCTGGAAGGGGCACGGAACAATGGGAACTCGCTAATCGAAGAAGACCAATCATCTGTGTTTTCCTCGGGTATCGTCTCTGCTACACTTCCGACGGGCTGTTGGTCGAGGAGAAAGTCAATCCAAGGATGAGCGAGGTACAGAGAACCGAATCGAGAGAGATCCTCCTCAGTCTTGATCTCCACAACCCCGACAACTGTCTGTGCGCGGAAAACATGTCCCGAGTTGCTCCGAGAAGCCGACAAAGGCCCGAGTTTGAAACTGAGGCATGGAAGTTTCATCCGCTGTCCTACGAACGATGGTATAGGGAGCTCGTGAAGTCGATCATACAACTTCACGACTGAGGCAGAATTGAGTGAAGAGCTCCGCAATCTGGCGATGATCTTGTCCATTTCGGCACGTTCGAGGGCCTGCGGGATGTGCGTTGTCGGCAGTTGGTCGAACACAGCGATATTGGCAGGGAGACAACTGTTGAAGCTGCCAGATCGCCCTGTCCATGCAAGGATACTCGTATCTCCTGAGCTCGTGAGTAGCTGTGCCAAGAATCGCCCGAGCGCCTTGTCCCCCTCGCCATATGCAACCCGTAACGACATCGAGAACATTCCAAGCAACGAGTAAGCTGCATCCTCGGCCCGTGTCGTTTGGCGTGTCGAAGCTAGACGAAGCTTCTCACGTATATCATCCAAACCCGGTCGGAGCGCCATCAAGGCTTGTACCGACACACCGGTTGCCTCCTCCATTTCCGAGATGATCTCGGGCGACTCCTTGTGGTTGGGAATATCAATGTTCAGGTACAGCTTCCAGTCTTCGGTGTAGAATCGGACGACCTTGGAAGCATGATATTCCTGGAATGTCCAAGCCCGGGTGTTCCAAATGTTCCTCACCAGATCACCGCGCTTCCCCGGAGAGCGGACGCCACGGAGCCACACGATTGTCACGGCGGAACCTTCGTACCACTTGAACATCGAGATCAGGGCCTCTTGGAGTACAACGTGATCTCCTTTGTCGATACAACATGTATCACTCCATGCCCAACGGAGCCCAGAATCCCGCACGACCTTGCAGAACATTTGCAGCTTATCGTGAGTGAGAGACTCCTCGAGATCGTACACCACGATACGTATGACATCCTCGAACAGTGGTTCGTTGTCTTCCCACTTGTGCGAAAACGTGGCGTAGCGGTAGTACTCCACAACTTCGTGCTCAATGCGGGCACGATCAATGTGTGTGGTCATGGAGGAGATCAACTCCCGGAAGGTTAGCTGTGATTCGAATGAGCGCCTTTGCCCAGCTTTGTCGAGCAGGCGGCCGGAGTCGGTGTTCAGGAGCACTAACGGGGATTCGCGAATAGCGCTCTCAATGGCCACGCGAATGGCCGCCTTTGTCTGTTCTGGAGTCACATATCCGCGATGACGCTCTACGAGACAAGATCAATAGATAAACATCGGTACGATGTCGATGCACTGACCACGAATTTCTGGATCAGGCGACTGCGATATCTTCAAGAGCATCGTCTCGAATGTGCTTATTGCATCGTCATATCGTCCTGCCCTGTGTAAAGCCGCATGCTTCCTCTCGTAGCCCCATGGAGATGATGGATCGAGCGTGATCACCTAGTGATGATGCCGTCGACAAGATCGGACCTTGCACAAGACAGAAACGACGTACCTGGTTCGTATCGTCTATGGCGTCCTCCCATGACCCCTTTTCCATATATACTTTGCTTCGCTTCATGAATACGTCTTGTGGGATGACCGGATTGAGAGACAATGCGGTTGAATATCGAGCAATGGCTTCATCGTGTTGTCGGGCCTCCGCTGCGATGTCCCCAAGGTGTTCTAACTTTTTAGCACAACGCTGCTTGAAGCCTAAAGGAGATCAATTACATAATGCGTGACTGCTCAAGCGCTCACCTGAGGCCCATTTCGCCTGCTCGCCATGCGTGTTTGTCTCCCCCCCCAATTTGCTATTCATTTGGTGGAAACACTCGATTGCATCCGTTATGCGATTGGTCATTTCGAGATGGTCGCAAAGAGCGCAATAAATCGTGAATCTCGGGGCTGTAAACTCCAGACCAACGGAGCGTCAAGCCAACGAGAGGTACCAGAATAAAAGGAGATACTCACATCGACAACGGCAACCAAGGCCTCTCTCCACGAACCACCTGTTAATTGTAATTTCACCCACTCCTTCAAGAGCGGCGTGGGGGATGGTAAATGGAGGGTTGTGTCAACACTGCTTTTGGGGGCGGAGAGACATCGTTGCAAGAAATCTGTGGCGAAATGTCGATGCATAGTGGAGGAACAAGGTAACATAACTTACCAAGGGCCCAGATAATGATGGGTCCGGTCGTATAGACGTCCTCGCCGACGGTATTTACTATATTCAGTAGAGACTCGCCTGCCTCCTTGATGCTACCGGCGGCATACAAGGCTTCACAAAGACGCTGTTGAACCGTGATGTCAAGATGCTCAAACTTCCATCCAGATATCTGTTAAAGATTGCGAGCGATTTCAATACATTGCAATATAGCCATTAGGAAGCTCACCAGTGAGACCACCGAGGGTGCTCGACTCGTGTGGTATCCGGTTTGGGCTCGCGCACGTTCGAACAATTGTATTGCACCCTTGTAGTCACCACTCTCCATGAGCGAGTTTCCAAGGAGAAGACGGAAATATGCCTGTTAGAAATGTCAGTGGCGATATTCTTCGTGTGGTAGCGCGTTATGTACGTGCCTGAACCACGTAGCATATTGAGTTGAACGGCACCGTATCGATCAGGTCGTCTACGCGGGATATCGCGTCGTCATGCTTTCCGGCCATAAACACGATGATAGCCTAGGGAATATGGGCAGCTGAGGGCAACCAAGTTGTGTGCATAAGATACACACCTTGATCAAAAGGAGAAAGGTAACGTGAGTTGAGTGGAAGCGCTCGATTGCGATATCGCACGCCCGATATGCCTTGTGCTTTTCCCCGTTGCCGACAAGGGCTACACTCTTTGCAATGTAGCCAATGACGGATGGCTGAATCTTGATGGACTTGATGTAAATTAGTGACAGCGCGTGGGAAAGCATAGCAACAAACACCTCTGTAGCATCGGCAACGGCAGCATCCCACTGCCGCAAACGTGCTCTCACGAGAGCTCGACTAGCGAGCGCATGATGACTTGGATTCCGAGACTCGTGAATTGCTGTGGTCAACAACGCTTCCGCGTTTGCGAGTTGATTGTGCTTCCAAGAATGGAGCGCTGCATCGTCGACCCGAATGTCTGGCTCCTGGAAGGTAGGGTGTAGACGAGACAAAGGGATTGAAACCTACGGGAAAATGATTGGAGCAACTAAGTTGATCATATACATCACCACAATCCGACGGGACGGTATACTTACAGTGATGTGGGACAGACTATTGATGGTGATTTTCCCGTCCTCCGCACTGATTGCGAGAAACCGGTCGTCTGGTGATATTGCGATTGAACGTATGTCTTGAGGGTGTTGGATGAGACCGAGCTGGGTGTGTGTCGCCGTGTCCCAAAAAAGAACAGTCCGCTGTGTCGAGTATGCGATGAATTGCCCATGCTTTGGTAGAGCGATGCACGAGGAGTCGATGCTATGGGGAACTGGCCACCCCGAGACTGCTGACCCGGTGAAAGGTTCGATTTGCTCGATTTTATTATCGGATACGACAAAGAGGTGGTTATTGAACCAGCAGAGACCAGTGTTGGACAACGGGGTTACGGACACTTTGATGTCCACGAGCAAGCGGTCACTGTCGCTGTCCCAGACTCGAACGGAACCGTGAGTGGCTGTCGCGATCCGATCGCCTTGTGGAGAATACTTGGCTGCTCTCACCGAATCCCCATGGTCAAGTGTTTGTACTCGTTCACGAGTTGCGATGTCCCAGATGGTTGCTGTACAGTTATTCGACGCAGAGACGAGTCGTGTGGAGTCGGGCGAGAAATCGACTCCGTCGGTGCTGCGGTCGTCCTCCCAGTGCGAGATGACTTTTTCGTGTGTCTCTGCATTCCACACAAACACGTCGCCCCAGGCTGTCCCCGCTGCGATCCATCTGCCATCCTTGGACACAGCGAGACACTGGATAATATTCGCTTTGATCGTTGACATTTGTTTGCCGTCTTCCACCCGCCACACTCGAACCCCCTTCACCACTGAAACCCCATTTTTCTTGCCATGCAATATAACGGTATTATGAACACGAAAATAAGCAAAATCGATAGGAATATGTCAATGGGGTTGATAAGTCTGTTGTAAACGATTACATCGCTATCCTGGTTTGGGAATATGAACGCGTACAGTGTAATATCATACTCAGATTGGACTAATTCGCGAATCTCTCAAATT
The DNA here is from genome assembly GCA_038093075.1 of Boletus patriciae. Taxonomy (NCBI): domain Eukaryota; kingdom Fungi; phylum Basidiomycota; class Agaricomycetes; order Boletales; family Boletaceae; genus Boletus; species Boletus patriciae. The sequence continues at coordinate 2,849 of JBBPRK010001838.1, read as the reverse complement.
TGTTTCTCTGATGGGCGATGAACAAAAGCCTGAGTTTCATTTCGCAATTGGGCCCCATTCTCATCCACGGTTGTGATAACACTTTTCCTATTACCATATACAATCCCACTATTTACTTTTGACATACAGAACCGAAAATAAGAACCCGATGGAGAGAATTCACGACAAATCTAAGATTGGGTGCGCGCAAACACGGACCCCATTGTGATCTCAGGCTACGGGGCAGGGCAGCGGCGCAGGTGCATCTGTCGTCGTCGTCGTAGCGCATGGGGTTACGGGTGTGCTCGAGGAGGGTGGAATAGGGTTGGGCAGGGCACAGCGTCGATGACGTGGGGGGGCCGGTCGGGGAGGGTGGGAGGGGATTTGGCAGGGCACGGGCGCCGGCGTGTCTGTCATCGTTGTCGTCGTGTGGTGGCATCGGCGTCATCGCCTTCGTCGTCCTGGGTGGTGGTGCACGGGCATATCGTGCCATTGCGTCACGATGGCGTCGATGATGATGCTGCCGTCGTCGCGTCGTCGCGTCGATGTCGTCGTGCAGGTAGGCAGGCAGGGCAGCGACGTGGGCACGTTTTGCCGTTGCGTCGCGATGGTGGTGTCGCCGACGTTGCGCACAGGGGCCGAGGGATGCTCGAGGAGGGTGGGATGGATAGTGGTCAGGCAGGGCTGGCATGTTGCGCGCCAATGTTGCTGTCGTCGTTGTCGTAGCAGACCGAGGATTTGCGAGTACACACACCTAGCAGACCGAGCTGTGACTTACCGTCATTCGAAGACTACGAGACAAGCTTAAAGCTCGCAGGTACGGGCATTTCTGTGACCCGTACCCATGCCTGACGTGCTATTGCCTAAGTGCGGATTGGGTCACTATGCCTGTGGGTGAAGGTGCTACAGACTCGGAGCGCGTTGAGCACAGGAAGGGCGAGTAGGGCGCCTTCACAGTTTTGGCTGTCAGTGTGCGTGTCAATAGCCATCTGATCGGATACCAACGGCTCGGAGATCATATCGAGGATGTCTGTGCAGATCGGAGACGGTGGTTAGAGGACAAAGGATGGACGACCAGGATCCGACGCTTTAGAATCAAACTTTCAAACTCCGGGTGACAACTACGGACGGACCTTGTCATCTGATCCAGAGTTTTGTGTTCTGTACACTTTGAAGTCATACGGAGTACTGAAGGCCAAGGGCAGCATGAGCGAATATGATAACCCTCCTGCAGGGAAATTACATTCCTTTATGATTACACTACATGTTTAGAACAACGTCCGAGGTTCAAATCATCAGCGAACCGACTTGTACATGCGTTACAATACACTCGAAGTTTTACAGGCGAAGGCTTATGTAGCAGAATCTGCTGATGCATCTCACATGTAAGTATGATGGAATATAGCTGGGTACGATGATAAACAAATTTGGAGTCTATTTGGCATTCAAATAAGGGCATAGCATGATATCTTGGTTTCAGTGGTGTAGCGCCTTCGATTCCGAGCCATCCTTTCCGGGAGAGCGACACAGAGCAACCCCAGGGCGAACTTATCTGGCAGGCGTTGTCATCGATAGATACGCCGATGATATATCTGGATGCCATCTGCCTCGTGTGCAGAGAACTTTATCGAGTTGTACAGCACTTCCTCCGCAATGATACTATACCCTTGACGACTCGTCTCATATCCAATGTATCCGCATAAACCTAGTATGGCGCAGGCGCACGTAGTAAGCAACGGACTTTTCGGTGTTCCAGAGTAGCATGACTCCCGCTTTAGCAGGCTGCCATGGACAACAGAGGATGCAACATCAATATTCTCTTGGCTGGCCAAACTGGCGTCGGAAGAAGCACCTTGATCAACATGATCACTGGTGCTACCGATGGCTCAACGCAGGCAGCCAGAGTATCGAACGATGTTAGACCTTGTCCTATAGAGACTACTGTGCATGCAGCACCGCTGGAAGTCGACGGGACAACCTTGCAATGCAGCCTTTGGGATACACGAGGCCTCGACGAAGCCGTGGATCACCCGAGTCTTATGGACACGGCCGCCAATTGGCTTCGTCAGCAGGGTTTCGGGCTGTTCCCCAAACGCCAGTCTGAACGCGATCTCAGAAACATCTGTCGAAAGCGCGTCAGTGATCTGAACGATGGGGAGCAATCGCAGTCTGCCTCCATTGTCGTCCTTATGTGGTGTATCCACGCCTCGAAGATAGATGTCCCCATCCACTGGCAACATTTTCGCAAAGTTTATGTCGAGTATTGCGACAGGAGGGTCAAACCGGTGGTCGTGATCACCCAGATGACCCCGGGCTTCGCAACGGAGTGGGAAGAGAGGTGCAAGGAACAGCTCGGTGGGTTGGATTTGGGGATCGGTCTCGACGACACCAAGGATCTCCTGTTGATGGTGCGAAAATTCCGAGATACATTTTCCCCGGAGTACTTGGAAGACTCTCTAGCCCTCAAGGACCTCGTCGTTCGGCTTTCTGGCAGGACATGATTTGTTGTTTCAACCAGTCGATACCGAGTAGAGGTTATTCGGGAACACACTGGCACTTTCAGCACTTGATTTTTGTTTTGATATCTCTCAGATAACGTGTGCACTAATAGGAACATATATGTACTGTATACGCTAGTTACATCGTCCGTGACGTACGCGTTGAAAGTCCCAAGTTGTAAGCAACTTGTACCGGACGATCGCGGCGATAGGGAGGGTCGACAACCAGCTCCCAACCTGCCAGCTGCCACAGGGCATGGGACAACCTGCCGGAATCCACATGGCGACGAGATGACTTGCTGTATCCAGCCACACGCATCGAGCAATCCCAGTTAAGCATCGCACCGTCACCCACGCACCGCACTAGCGAAC